>CM028361.1:77553897-77841526 GCA_016624345.1 Platycodon grandiflorus
CATATAAAGGCGCACTGGTCGTGCAAGCCTATCCGTTTAATCCAATTCTATTTTACTCTATTTCTAAGGCAAATATCACAAGTATACAAGACTAAATACTCAACAAGCTACACAATCAAACTCCTATTACTAACATGTCATTTTTACTCATGCTAATAAACATATACTTACACAATTAACACATTAGGAGAGCTGTGGTATTACTGTGTAATGAGGGGCCGGTTATTCAGTGGGCCGTTATGATTGAAGACGGAAGAAGATAATGATAATGAAGGGTCGGTGATCAAGGAGCTAATAATAACACGTTGCCAAGAGGAAGCCCCATTTTCGTGTGGGCCTTGACGTTCACTATTAATTACGTACAACACGCAGTAGCTAGGTATGCAAGAGACACCAATACACTTCATTTCTCATATTTTCTTCCATGGAAACCTAGAGAGCTTGTGGGAGATTGAAAGTGAGATAAGTGTGTGTAGATCACATCTTCCCATCCAACCTTTGGATCTTCCATACAAGACCACCCAAGTGTTTCTTAGGACTAGGAGGACTACTTTGAAGGCTTTGATTCTATTTTTAGTGGTTGGATTTGTCTATTTAAGGTAAGTTACTAACCCCTTGTTGTATGCTTTAGGATTCTTACATGTTAATTCATAAAGATACATGTTAGACTTGTTAAAGATGATAATTTGACATCTAATTGCTATATTGGTATGTGAGAACCATAAGTATTATATTTGTTGGTTTGAAATGGGTTGCATGTATGTTTGTTGGAGTATCAACCTTGGAATTGAACTAAAGAACAAGATGAGACTTAAATTGGAAAATTTCACTTAAGGCTATTATACCCAAATTTTGAGAAGTATGTTAATGACTCTAAAATTAGATATTTGAAGAAAATGATATCTACCGAAAGACATGTTAAATTCCTACGTGAATTAGAGTTCGTTTGCTATGGATTATAGCCCTCCGATAATTTGGTACTAGTAAAATAAAGACTTCGGTTATAAGCGTAAGATGGCGTCTAATTAATTTAGCAAGCCAGTATATTCGAACTCTGTGTAGTTTGGGATGTTTGTTTATTAGAATTATCAACTCGCAAGAGTTGTTTACACGTATGAATATTAAAATACGAATGTTAGAGACTAGTACATCGGCCTCTGTGATAAACGATTGTTCGATAGTCTTGGGATTTGACTACAAACCATATGAATTAAGATAAGCGTACTGAGGGCACTTGCGCTATAAGAATGAGTTGTTTACGCCTGCCGTCATCATGGGCGGTAATTCGCACTCGATGTTAATGAACTAAATAAGTATCCTTGCGTGTGTTTGTGCTCGAGAACCATGTGAGTAGTCTCAACATGGGGTTTGTAACTAGACTAACTTAGTAGTCTTAAGGTGCGTTTGTCGAGGATAAAACGACCGCTTTGAATGTGTAGATGTTTATAGACTAAATATGTGGTCTAATGGTTATTGAGAAGTACTTGCAAATATGTGCTTGTATGATTATGTGATTCAAGACTAAATATGTGGTTTTGAGATGTTGATTTGTTACTTCACAAAATGTGTTTAGAATGTGTTAAGGGGGATCATCGACCTCCTTGTTAGATAAGGTTCACTACTTTGGAACCTTATTGTTGTTGTTATGTTACTAATAAATATCTACTGCGTGTGTAAGTCCGTTTACCGCCGCTACTATTACTAACGCATGGGATGACATATAGTCTTTACGAATTTGTTTCGTGATCGCTATAAGTCGCCGCATCTCAGAGCACACACCTCACCCGTCCACAGTGGGAGGTAGCCCTCTGTTATAGCAATACGCATGACTTTGGTTGCTAAAACCGATAGATTTTGGGAGACCAAGAAATCTGGGATATCGATACATCACACACGAGTATCGATACACGTTGGTTAATTTGTGTATTATAGAGCAGACAAAGACGATAAAGAGAAGATATCCTTTATTATGTGATTTACTTATACGCACTTATGTGAATATCAAAGTGCTAGGTGTTTAACATGAGTCAGATCATGGATGATATTCCATGTTGAGTTGTGATGTATAAAAATGCTATCACTTTGTTATGATTAAAATGAGCATTATGTCATGTCGTATAGTTGCATTTAGTAACTTAATGTGTTATTATGACTCATCCCGTTATTTGTTTATTATTTTTCCTTAGATCCGAGCCACTCTAGCGGTTCTCTGTGAGATCGGTGAGATTCTGTTTGCTAGGGTGTTGTATTTTGGTTTAGAAGCTCTTGAAGCTTGATGTTGTTTAGTAGTATTTCTTTTGGTGAGGACATTGGTTATGTAAAGTTATATAGACTTTACTTTGGGGTAGAATTATACTTGGTTATTGTATTATTTTGGTAACCGCATAGTATGCGTGCTTACGCTTGGTATTGTTTCCGCTGTTTCCTGCCAGCTTATAGCTCGTTGTTTATGTTGTGGTTCCTCATGCCGTGGCCGATGTGTTATAGTAGTTTTTTTCCCGTTGTAAACTCGTGGTTGATATTAGATGGGTTCCGGTTGTAGTATCGCCGCTGATTTATTTTTATTTTATCGTTAATCCGTTGTATTTTGTTGTAAGCTACGTTACGCCACGTGCTTTTCATTTTGTTAATATTGGTTCGTTTGGCGAAGTCGACCTTGGGGTTTCGTGTTGGAATCCGGTCGGGCGCCACAGCTTGGTATGAGCAATAGTTTGCTATCGCCGATAGGTTCCATGGCCTAGGTGGTATGGTGTTTTGTTGAGATCTTAACGTCGAGTGTTGTGTGTAAGTTTAAGATGGGGAACTAGGCACCTGAAGCGAGTACTAGTAGGGTTGGTACAAGTCTTGGAGAGGGTGACGAGAGAAGAGAATGTTGACCGTCAACCTAATGTTCCTCTTAAACGACGTAATGATCGAATGAAGTACTCTATAATATGTATCAAAGATCGTTGCAAATTGATGAGCTCAATAATTCCACTAATTTTTCCTTTAATTTCCTTTTATTTTGTGCTATTTTAGAGTTAAATATTCTTGAAAATATTATTATTTGTGTATTTGTGCTTCAATGTAGGTTTCGAGGTATTTACGAACATTCATGGAGTTTAGCACAAGGTTTGAGGCAATTTTGGCCTTCAAAGTTGAGTTACAAATAATTCCGTTAAAGTCCCAAGTATCCCAAGGCAAAATGAGCTAACGGTGGGCTAACGGAACTAACAGAGGACTAAAATGAGAGAGCCGGAGGGAAAGGACCACTAAAGCCCATTCGAAACTTCGGGGGCACTCCGCTGCAATTCCGTAACCCCTCGGGCTGCCCCTTCAAACCCCAAGCTTCGCCCTCCTTGGACCCCGCTGACCCTACTTACTTTTCCATCCACCACCCCACTCCCTTTCTCCTTCCTTCCGATCACCAAACTTAGCCCACACCACCATCTCCTTCCATCTTTCCCTCTTCCAGCCTTACTTCACCTCTCTTCTCCTCCATTAAACCAATTGCCCTTCCCTTTCCCCACACCACACTTCCACCCATTTCCCTTCCACTAACCCAAACCATCCACTTCACCAACGCGATCCAAGCCGCTCAGCCCTTTTCTCCTCCCATTTTAGCCCCCAATTCTTCATGTTTAATGTCCATTTTGCCCTTGGCTTCCCAAATACTCTTTGCCCTTCATCTTTATATTCCTAGGCATCCCCAAATAAAAGAGAGACGACAGACAGCCCCAAAGTGGCCGTAAAGCCCTTTTGGGTCAGAGCTTTCCTTCCCTAAATTTTCTTCATCTTCCAAAATGTAATCATCATTGAAGGTTTGGAGCTTCAAATCAAGGGCCAACGAAGCTTCTACAAATAATTTCAACCTCGGATCTCGGCATTGCTCGCGACTTTGTCGCTTAAATTCTTCCAATTTATATTTTAGATATTTTCTTGGGTTGAATGATTTTGTAATTGTGGAATTGACTTTGTGCTTTAATAATTTAAGGAAAGCAATTATTTTTTCTATGTTGTTGTAGTGTTTTAATTTAATCTCTCTCTATTTAGTATACAAGCATGCTAGGTTATTAATTTGTGGGTTTAATGCTTTTAATTGATTTAGCAATTGATTAAATAATTTTAGAATTGTTTGTGTGAACGAAAGCTACCTGACTTATCGGACCGATCAATTTAGTAATTGGTGTTTGACACACCTATAGCCGCCACAAGCATGATGACTTGTAGAAAAATAGAGATTATCTCTCTACCCATTATTACCCATTATCTTGGTTATTATTGTGTGTTCCTAATGCTTCCGATGGATTAGCTACCCATTAGATGATCACTAGAATTATAGGATAGTTAGCGAGAGCCCTTCCTATTAATTCCGAAAACACAATAATTGTCTATGTGACGCATCGAGGTAACGAGTGTTCATAGATAGCCAATTGAGCACTTGTTTTGACATGCGATCAATCCACCTTAGCCATTCGCGAGGTAGGGGAGATTCGGGTTGCTATAGGGGCGAGAGCCCGTAGTTAACCAATTTAGTGTTCTCGGCTACCAAGACTTGAGTTAAAGAAAAGTAGAGAGAGGATTAAATTAATCACGAGCTAGACTAGAAAATATTGCATTCCTGTAATTCTATCTTTTAATCTTGATTTGTTGTTGCCAAACCATTTTGCGACGTTGTATATATTAATTGCTTTCGTTTATTTTTAGTTTTTTAGTTTTTATTCTGAATTTATTTTCGCTCAAATATAATTAGCTAGCTCAATTTTGGTACTTAGTTGGAGTGAAAATTACGTGGTATTCTGGGATCGATACTTGTGCTTACGCACTATATTACTTGATACGACAGTATTCTTGCCCTAGTTGCGTTTAATTTGCAAGAACAATCACAAATGGTAACCGAGATATCACAGCGAGGTAATGTGGGGACAGGACTGCAACCAGAGGCTCGAGTACCACAGCAGGATAATCTAGAACCACAACTTAATGCTGAAGTACCACAGCAAGGAATAAGACAGGTAAATGATACAACTATTCTTGAGAAGTTCTTGAAAATGAAACCCAAGTTTTGATGGAGAACCCGATGCTACTAAAGTTATGGAGGATAGGTATTGAGAAGATATTTGCATTGGGTTGTAGTGCGGAAGAAAAAGTTACCTTAGCAAATGTTTAAACTTGAAGGTGCATGAACATTGGTGGCGGTTGCGAGATAGCCGGAACAAGAGGATACTTCGAGTGTGGGTGAATTTCTTGAGGAATTCAAGGCACGCTTTATTCCAACAAAGGGTTCGGGAGAGAGAGATGGAATTCATTGCTTTAGAACAAGGTAATATGACCGTATTCTCAAGATTCAAAGAAAGTTCACTGAATGGCTCGCTATTGTACTTACTTGGTCCCCGACGAGACTAGAAAGACTCAAAAGTTTATAAAAGGATTGAAGACCGAATATCAAAACAGCTACTCACATTACGGATTTTCGAGGAGTTGTAGATCGCATATATGCGAAGAGGATATAGGAACATCGATATAAAGGAACCCCGAGAACTGAAGGTAGTAATAATAGTAAAGAGAGACGGCAAAGCCCCGCATGCATGGACAAATAAAACAATCCAGTGTACGGAATAATACCACTATTTCTAATCGAGGCGACGAGGTGACACGATGACGTATAACTTTTGTTTGAACCGGTCACATTGAAAAAGGTCACTGGAGTAAGGGGGAAGTGCTTTGTTTATGAGGAGATCACCTTAGGAAAGATTGTCCTAAGATGAGGAATAGTCGATCAGGAGTGCTATTCGGTAGTCTAGTAGCTCTAAGAGAGATAGAGATGGTAAGCCTAGGGCTTAGAATCATGTGTTTACACTTAGCCAATATGGAGTTCTGAGTCTACATTGAGATAAGAGGTATTCTTTCTCTATTATTATGAGTACACGTATTATGGTAGCTCATGTTCATGCATTCATATGTTGCATTGTGTGATTGGAAACTAGAGTAATATGTTTCCAAGTTTTATCTTGTGATTGAGGAGATACCCCATAAGAGATTGAGATGTTGTTATTGGTATGATAAACTTGTGATAGATAGGTAATCACATATTGTATGGTAGTTGTGTGTCTTACCTTACATGGCTTGAAAGTGTAAGAAGTTGTGATATACGAGTTAGTAACTAACGTTGTATGTCAACTTTGTGGTTATGCTTATACATGATATTTATAAGATACATGATATAGATTGTTAATGCATGCCATGCATTGGTTGTGTACCATCATGAGATGATTATATTCTTCCATGTGACGAATATCCTTAGATTGTGTTGATATGATTGTTATTAGCATTCATATCATTCGTTTGGAGAGTTAGTATCGTTACCACATGATTGGAGTATTTATGGTCATGTTATGGTTGTGAATAAAACTACACCAAAGTTAGAGATTTCTCTACTTCATGAGAGTGTCGAAATGTTTCTTGTTGAATACCTTATATGTCACCTAAAACGGGGTTTGAACATGTGTTGAGTTGATACTAAGGAATCAAAGAACCTAAAGGATCGCCATGAGTTGAATTAGCAATTGATGGATATATGAAACCATGTGTGCAAGTCATACTTGGAGAATTTTATGAAGTGTCGTTAAGGTTTTCACATTCACTTTCGGTCTTAATACGAAGTGAACTTTAAGAGAAGAATTGAGTTGTGACCTTAATCGGTAGTAAGCGATAGCTTGCATCGAAGAAATTGATATGGTATAAGTGGAAGTAATCTATTCAGACTTAGAGTTCATTGCGTTAATGTTGACTTGAGTCGAATATTACTACTATAAAACTAAGATTTGCGTTGTGCATGGAATCAAATATTTGAAATTTCTATTCTCATAATATGAAGAATATGAGACATTGTTGATAAGTGGAAAGACTTAAAGATCTTAACTAAGTACTGCTGCTATGCATTTGAGTTTAACATGATGATTTAGATATTGAAGATTGAAGATTGAAGACTTACCAATTATAGCGATTATCTTGTATATGTTAAGATTGTTACACATTATTGATTATGATGGATTAATTAGCCAAGTGTTTATGTACTACCAATGACGAGGATAGGCATATCAAATGAATTAACATCTTTGCAAGAAATGAGATATAAGGGAACGACATTGAACACGTTAGTAGTGTTATCGGTAAAGAATCAAAGAATTATCTTGAGTATACATCTTGTCCTTAGATCTTCTATATGTTTGAGAATGATGATTATGACTTCGAAAAATGTTTAAACATGTGTGATGGATTTCAAATAATAGTTACTCACCACAACAATTGTCGGAGTGTTGAAATGATATTAACTAAGATTAATACGGGAAGATATAATGGGTTATCTCTACACGGTAATAAAGTCGGGAATCTAAACTTTGAAACCTTGTAATGATTCAATAGCCAACGAGAAACATGTGAAGTCTACTTGAGAATGATTACTAAACAACTCTAAATCAATAGAAGACGTTGCATTGTTGTGATGGATATTCGAGAAAACCGTCTTATCGAAGTGTATCCATGGAATTGTTCGATGAGATTCTTGTGGTCGACCTTATGCAACCGAGAATATACTTTCGGAAACAGGATATGATTATAAAGGGAATATCCTTAGTTTGTCGATGACTTCTGACTGAATTTAGGGACTAAATTCTTTTAAGGGACAGATATAATACCCTAGCCCTTCTAATGTGTTAATTGTGTAAGTATATGTTTATTAGCATGAGTAGAAATGACATGTTAGTAATAGGAGTTTGATTGTGTAGCTTGTTGAGTATTTAGTCTTGTATACTTGTGATATTTGCCTTAGAAATAGAGTAAAATAGAATTGGATTAAACGATAGGTTGGCACGACCGTGCGCCTTTATATGGTGCGAGAGTAGAAAGTTGGGATTGAATGTTAGGCTTGGTACGATCGTGCCTTTTATGGCACGGCCCGTGCGAGTGGTCGAAACTTGGGATTTGGCCGTAAATTGGCACGGTCGTGCGACATTATTGGCATGGTCGTGCGAGTGTACGGACAAAGACATGGACTTGTTTTGTAATTGTTGGCTTTTGACACTTGAACCTTGGCGATTGTGTTGTACCTTGATTGACCTTATTGACCAGCCTTAAGTTACTCTCAACTATGTAAGAGACACCAATACACTTCATTTTTATATTTTCTTCCATGGAAACCTAGAGAGCTTGCGTGGGAGATTAAAAGTGAGATTAGTGTGTGTAGATCACATCTTCCCATCTAACCTTTGGATCTTCCATGCAAGACCACTAGGAGAACTACTTTGAAGGTTTTGATTATCTTTTTAGTGGTTGGATTTGTCTATTTAAGGTAAGTTACTAACCCCCTTGTTGTATGCTTTAGGATTCTTACATGTTAATTCATAAAGATACATGTTAGACTTGTTAAAGATGATAATTTGACATCTAATTGCTATATTGGTATGTGGGAACCATAAGTATGATATTTGTTGGTTTGAAATGGGTTGCATGTATGTTTGTTGGAGTATCAACCTTGGAATTGAACTAAAGAACAAAATGAGACTTAAATTGGGAAATTTCACTTAAGGCTATTATACCCAAATTTTGAGAAGTATGTTAATGACTCTAGAAATTAGATATTTGAAGAAAATGATATCTACCGAAAGACATATTAAATTCCTACGTGAATTAAAGTTCGTTTGCTATGGATTATAGCCTCAGATAATTTGGTGCGGTAAAATAAAGACTCGGTTATAAGCGTAAGATGGCGTCTAATTAATTTAGCAAGCCGTATATTCGAACTTGTGTAGTTTGGGATGTTTGTTTATTAGAATTATCAACTCACAAGAGTTGTTTACACGTATGAATATTAAAATACGGAATGTTAGAGACTAGTACATTAGTCTCGATGTGATAAACGATTGTTCGATAATCTTGGGATTTGACTACAAAACCATATGAATTAAGATAAGCGTACTTGAGGGCACTTGCGTTTATAAGAATGAGTTCTTTACGCTTCAAGCGTCATTGTGGGTGTGGGACGACATTGCGTTTATAAGAATGAGTTGTTTACGCTCCAGCTGGCGTCGTCGTTACCAATGTTATGGTGGGACGACATATAGTCTTTACGAATTCGTTTTGTGATCGCTATAAGTCACCGTACCGGTATGCACACACACCTCACTTTGCCGCACAGGTGGGAGGTAGCCCTCTGTTATAGCAATCCGCGTGACTTTGGCTAAGGCCAGATAGATTTTTGGGGAGACCGCAGGTTCGGGATGTCGATACATCACACACGAGTATCGATACACGTTGGTTAATTTGTGTATGCGGCAGAGCGACACAAAGACAAATAAAGAGAAGATATCCTTTATTATGTGATTTACTTATACGCACTTATGTGAATATCAAAGTGCTAGGTGTTTAACATGAGTTGTATATCATGGATGATATTTCATGTTGAGTTGTGATGTATAAAAATGCTATCACTTTGTTATGATTAAAATGAGCATTATGTCATGTCATATAGTTGCATTTAGTAACTTACTGTGTCATTATGACTCATTTCGTTATTTGTTTATTATTTTTCCTTAGATCTGAGCCAGCCTAGTAGTTTTCGGTGAGATCAGTGAGATTGCGGTTTGCTAGCAGGTTGTATTTTGGTTTAGAAGCTTTTGAAGCTTGATGTTGTTTAATAGTATTTCTTTTGGTGAGGGCGTTGGTTATGTAAAGTTATATAGACTTTACTTTGGGGTAGAATTATACTTGGTTATTGTATTATTCTTTTGGTAGCCGATATGTATGTCGTGCTTTTGTACAATTGGTATTGTTTCAGTTGTTTCCAAACACGTTATAGCTCGTGGTTTATGTTGTGGTTCCGTGTGGCCGATGTTGTTATAGTAGTTTTCTTTCCGAGTTGTAAACTCGTGGTTGATATTAGATGGGTTCCAGTAGTATCGCCGGTGATTAGTTTTTATTTTATCGGGTTAATCTTTGGATTTTGTTGTAAGTACGGTGGTTACGCCACGTGCTTTTCATTTTTGTTAATATTGGTTCGTTTGGCGACTCGACCTTGGGATTTCGTGTTGGAATCCGGTCGGGCGTCACATTACCGACCCAGAATAACCGGTCCCTCATTCACCGCCCCGAATAACGGCCCCTCGGACATTACTAGCCCCTGTATCCTTTCGCTTCATCGAGTGGGTTGGGATTTTGTGCCCTAGCGGAAGCCGTAACCCTCTGCATATATGTCCTTCTGCGTTCATTCAAATCAAAGTAATGTAAGAACAAGGAAATATTAATGAAAGGATAGCTACAATGTGAGAGAAAAGGCAAGACATGTAGTATAAGTTGTAAGCTTGCATACATTCATCAAACGCTTGATGTGCAAGTTGATTGCGTAGTACTTAAAAAAAGGAAAAATGCGGCACCCTCGGTCACACGATTTAAGGGATGCGGTACCCCTAGCCGCATGCCCTAAGGTATGTGCGGCACCCTACCGCACGTCTAGGTATGTGCGGCACCCTTCCCAGACGCCCTAAGGTATGCGGCGGACCAGTGCCGCACATTCCTTAAGGTGTGTGGTAAGGGAGTGTCGCACACTCCATTCGCATTTTCCTCCAAAAAATTTCAAAAAATCATCAAAAAATGCAACCAAAATGTGTGTTTCAAGCCTAAGTAAAAGCTTGAGAAGAAAACTTAAAAAAAAACAAAACTTTAAATGAAACACTTACCGAATGGTTCTATTTTTTAATTTTGAAATCTTGGAGCTTGTAGTGGTTTGAATTTGTGCAATTAGGAAGCTAAGAAGTAGATGAAGCTTCAAAGCAAATGGAGAGAAGTGGAGAGGATAGAGAGATAATGAGAGAGAAATTGAGTGATAAAAATTTTGGGAGGGAGATGGGTTGGGTAAATGGTGTTTTAGGTGGGTGAGAATTGGGGGGTGAACTTAGTAGATTAGATTGGTAGGGGTTTATTGTTAAAAGGGTAAAATAGGAAAATAAGTGGGGGTATACTTAGTAATATATGTGGTATAATATTTAAAGGGTGGGTGAACTAAGTAAATGTGTATACTTAGCAATTTTGGGGTGGGAATAGCAACTCTCCAACCAATTTGGTATATTGTACTTTACCACCTTTCCATTATTGTAACGTTTCACAAGCTCCTCTTCTTGCTAGAATATACCAGTTAGCCCCTTTTTAGTTTCAAATAAAAGTAAACTACATAATGGTGTTTAATAAAGTAGAGGTCATATTACGTAAAATCATATAAGCTAATAAGCTCTATCTTGTAGATTATTTGTCAATAAAGTAATCAAAAGGTAACAACTAATAAGTGCCTAAATTATTTTTAGAACCTCTTATATTGGGCATTATCATATTTCATTGAAAATCATAACTCGATAAATATAAATGAAAACTCAAGTGTTTAGAAGATTGTCCCAATGATGTATATTAGCTTTTGTCATAATCGAAAAATATCGTTTCAATTCTCTCTACCTAGGGGTTAAATTTGAATACATTTTTGGTAAGAAAGCTTTGGCATTACGTATAAGCCTTTTATCGATAAAATTGACCAACTACTACCTATCGATAATCCTAAGGGTGGATCCATATAAAATACTTAGTTTGCATAAGCCGATAAAACTACGAAGCAAAAGCTAGAGTAGTTTAAGATCAATGTATACTCAAAGAGGAAACTAAAGTATAAGAAAATAGGTTCGAGGCTCAAAATGAGTCCCTTGATCTTTATGTATAAAATGGCAATTTCACACTCTTTATCATTTTGGTATGCAAAGCAAGCATCCACTCTTGCGTTGTTTCTCATCATTGACTAACCACAATGTATTACGAGGGTGTCATGTGTCTATGAGATGGAAACACAAGCATGACATGAAACTTATTCGAGGGCACATTGCCATTTCATAAAGTAAAGCAATTTATTTGAAAATTACCCAAAGCATAGAGGATGTATATTGTACATTTCAAATATTTAGGAGCAAATGTACCATTCTCTAAAGTTGGAGGGCTGTTCAAACCAAAACTCTTAAACCCCACCTTCTCTGCAGAGAATTCAAACCTCAAAAACCTGAGAGCTGCAAAAGGTTCTAAAATGCTTCATCATCTTCCCGAACAGACCCTCCAACAACCAATCAAATCATCTCTCTTGACAAGATCCCCACGAAACCCTTTGATCCAATTCAGCTTTGGCGATAAATACAGAGCCATCTGTAACCTCCTCCTCTCTCTAACTCACTCCAGATCTCTCAAAACAGGCCTTCAACTCCATGCCCAAATCATCAAATCAGGAATTCAGTTAATACCACTCATATCCCACCACCTCATTAACTTCTATTCAAAATCCCAGCTCCCACTTGACTCCCACCAAATTTTTCAAGAAACCCAGTTTAAATTAGTCACCACTTGGAGTTCAATAATCTCTTCTTTTGCCCAAAACGAGCTCCCCTTTGCGCGCTTGAATATTTTCGTCGAATGCTGAGTTCCGGGTTTCGACCTGATGATCATATACTCCCCAGTGCCACTAAAGCGTGCGGGGTTCTTGGGGAATATAATGTTGGGAAATCTGTGCATTGTCTTGCGGTGAAAATTGGGTATGATTCTGGTGTGTATGTGGGGAGTTCGGTGGTCGACATGTATGCGAAATGTGGGGAAATTGGGGATGCGCGGAAAGCGTTTGACGAAATGCCAGAGAAAAATATTGTTTCTTGGAGTGGAATGATATACGGGTATGCTCAGTTGGGTGAAGGTGAGGAGGCCTTGGGGCTATTTAAGCAGACTTTGGTTGAGGAATTGGATGTTAATGATTTTACTTTTTCTACTGTTATTCAGGTTTGTGGCAATTTGACGCTTCTGGAACTTGGGAAGCAAATGCATGGGTTGTGTCTGAAGATGGGTTACAATGACTCGAGTTTTGTTGGGAGTTCGTTGATCTCTTTGTATTCCAAGTGTGGAATTATTGAAGGAGCTTATCAGGTTTTTGATGAGATACAAGTTAGGATCCTAGGCACGTGGAATGCAATGCTGATAGCTTGGGCTCAGCATTCACACACTAATAAAGCATTGGATTTGTTCAAACAGATGAGAAGTGCTGGAATGAAACCAAATTTCATTACCTTTCTTTATATACTATATGCTTGTAGCCATGCTGGTCTAGTCAAAGAGGGAAGTATTACTTTGAGTTAATGAAGGAGCATGGGATTGAGCCAGGGGATAAGCATTATGCTTCCTTGGTGGCCTTACTTGGCCGGGCTAACAAATTGGACGAGGCACTCTCTATTATACAGAAAATGCCAATGCAGCCTTCAGAATCTGTGTGGGCAGCTTTATTGACTGGTTGCCGACTTCATGGGAATACTGACATGGCAGCTTATGCTGCTGACAGGGTATTTGAGTTAGGCCCTGTGAGCTCAGGTATGCATATGCTATTATTTAATGTCTATGCAGCTGCCGGAAGATATGAAGAGGCAGCCAAAGTACGAAAAATGTTGAGGGACAGAGGAGTGATGAAGGAGACAGGTTTGAGCTGGGTAGAGGAGGGTAATCGGGTTCACACATTTTCGGCAGGAGAGGCGTCATTCAAAATCCAAAGAGATTTATCAGAAGTTGGAGGAATTGGAAGATAAAATGGAGAGAGTTGGTTATGTTCCAGACACTACTTTTGTGCTGCGTGAAGTAGACAATGAAGAGAAAAATCTGGCAATTAGATATCACAGTGAAAGATTAGCCATTGCGTTTGCACTAATTACCTTTCCAGCTGAAAGGCCGATCAGGATTATGAAGAACTTGCGTGTTTGTGGTGATTGTCACACAGCAATAAAATTTATATCCAAATGCTCAGGGAGAGTAATCATTGTGAGGGATAACAATCGATTTCATCAGTTTCAGGATGGTAAGTGCTCTTGTAATGACTATTGGTGATTGGATATCAAATTCAAGGATGACAGTATACCATCCTAAAGTGTTCAAAACTTCAAATATGGGAGCACAGCTAGGATAATACTTGTAGTTGACCATTGACTTACTTGTACCATACACAAATTTATCAGTTTCCATAGGCAGATTCATGGAATAGGTAGACAAGGAAGAATAGTTTTCAGACTCTATGATCTTCGCATTGAAATTCCTGTCAGTGATAAAGCTAGGTTAAAGCGGCACCAAACTGTTAACATTATTTATTTATATTCCCAATTTTGGAACTAAGATATTTCCCAAAATACCGAGGCAGTAAATCCTTGTATTATATCATGTTTAATTCCATCCTTTCAAGGAGAAACAGAAATAAGCAGAACCAAGCTGTTGCGTAGCTGAAACTTGGAATGATATACTTTATATGCAGCGTTGCAGCCAACAAACTGAACAGGCAAGAGTTTAATACAATGTTAGAACATGGGATTAATCTTCTTTGACTACTACCCTGTTGCCCATTCGATGATTAAACACTACTATAGGTCTCACTTTTTAATATAATGTTGATTACGCCATTTATTGTATTTCTGAATGCTGTTGTTTAACTGGAGTATATTTGTGCTGCTTCCCAGTTTGGGTCTTTTGTGTAGTTTTCAACCTCCTTTTCTGTTCTTTAACTCCTGTTTTGCCATTGTTCTGAAACATAATCCTTTTTAAGTGGCTCTTCATCATAGCCAAGGTTGTTAGCAATCTTTCATATTGCAGCCATGCTCTTCGTTTGTCTCCAATCTCATTGGTAAATCGTTTGGTAGTTGAATCTCCACTATTCCAGGGGCATTAGTTGTAAGATACTTGCTATATCAGGAGGGTCATTGGTCCCTGGTGTTCGAGGCTGAAAGGATTCCTGGAATGTCATGATGCTCCCAGCTACATCTGAGCCCAGAAAGTAGCTCCTGCCTCAAGGATAACACATGTTTGTCCAGGACACTTATTAGCGGTAATGTCGATTTGTGGGATGCTTCCTTCCTACTTGATTGTCCTCTTGTGGCATTATTCAGTCTATTGATCATACATTGTTAGGACACGGCATCAATCTTCTTCGATTAATTCCCTGCTGCCCAAATGACCATTAGATAACGATCAAGGTTTAAGAGAAAGAAAATTGTATTTGGAAGAGCCACTAACACATACCAAATAATGATTACTCAAGTTGCCAAAGATGGTTGATATAAGACAATAATACATGTCGTGTCCATGAATTTATTTAGTGAGTTTTACTTAGTTTAAACAATTGATTTCATTGCGCATTAAAAGACAATATTTGGAGTAAAAATCAAATAAGACTAAGAGAAATTGCATTCATAAATCTGACAAGAAAGATGGTTGTTAAAATAAATCTAACTCAGAATGGGATATTTATTAATAATTCAAGTATTAAGGAAATCAATACAAGCATTGAGCGTTATTTATTAATGTAATGACGCTCACCCAGCTAGCTAGCTGCTTTATTATACTTCATCTTGGCCAGAAGGCCGAGAAAAGGTATGCTGCTTTATTACACAACTTAATTGTTAATTCATGTTAATCAATCAAGCTCTTCCAGACTTGTCTATAAAACAAGTAGGATAGCTTTATGCTCTAATAATTTATTCAGATATTCTAGACACAGAATAAAATCTTGAGTGCTTTGTGTTGTTACTATGTTGGATGGATGGGGAGCATAAGGGAAGATCGATACTTTAAAACATGGGTTGAGAGTTTTCTTTTTCTCAGATTTAGTTGCTCAGGATACCTTTTGGGGTGATGACATCAGCTTTTTAAAGGAAGCTGGTAGAATATGCAGCTTAAGTCAGATGGGAGACAGATAACAAGAAAGAATTGGGCTTCGCAATCACATTTTCATGGAGAGGTTTTCTAAGGTTATTGAAGTGCTCATCAGGTTGGAGAGTTGTTTGACATAACCATTGGAAGAGTGGGTGAATAGTGGTGTTAGCTATCTGGTGTGCCTTGGCGCACTCAGTTCGAAGTTACTGATATTAGGTGTTTTTCAGTTGGTTAGAGAGGATTTTGTTTATTGTAATGTAGTTGGTAATAGATGAACAGTGATTGTGTTTGTCATTAATCATCTGGTGCATCGAGTTTGATACTTACTAGTCAATGGTACTTTAAAACTACTAATTTTTATCTATCTTCTGGTTTTGAGTCTTACTGATAGGTTTTTTTCTGGTGGCCGACAGAAAGGATTTGTTTATGGTAGCTTAGTTGGTGATAAAGGCATAACAAGCTTCAGTATGTGGAGTTACTGATCGATTGTTAAGTTGGACATTACATATAGATGGTGCTTTTATACTAATTTTTACGTATCCTCTGGTTTTGGATCTTTCTTTTGGTTTGTATAGGATTTTGTCGATGATTCCTCACGGTATGGCTTTCCGACTGTAATGTTATTGCATGGTGCAGCTACTAGCCTACTACTACCTTGTTTATTTATCATAGTTACTGTTTCTACTGTATTCTAGGAAACTTGTTTCTGCTTCTCAGAATCAATCTACCTCTGGTGCAAGAGGATCGCAGGTGATACATCTAGTAGCTAGTAAGATAGTGTACTGAGTTGAAGATATATTTTGCTGCGTGTTCATACTTCTAGTGATACACCTGTTGTATTTTATGACAGAGACGATTAGAGTTTCTTGAAACCTGCTTTTCTTGTCCATTAGTCGTTTGAGCTTAAGGATCCCGGACCACAGGCCCTTGCTTTACATTTCTTGCCTCTGTAATTTGACGAGGCATTGTGCGTACCTTGAGAAATGGTGATCCTATATACGGCTGCAAGACTTTGTTTTAAAATATTAGTTTCAGCCTTTCGAGGGATATACTTGTACCGGCTCGCCACAAGTTGTAGCTTCGAATTGAGAAAAACAATATTGTATAGCATATTGTCGAGGCTTGGTAGATAAGAAGAGGCCTCTATATTATTTTTGTTTGTAACTTTTATTTTCAACATCATCTTTTATAAAAATAATACTTCTACATTTACACAAGTGTCCACAAAATTATTAACGGAGTTGATGTTTCATGAGATCTTTGCAGGTACATCATCTTTTATAACTGTTTGTGTTTTTCCGAGTCACATTATGCATAAGGCCATCTCCAACCTGTGAGCCAAAGCACCAATATGAAGCAAATTGCCACTCCAACTCATGCGCCATCTTTGCTTCATTTTGAAGCACCCTCCTTCCATGCGCTATATTTGGCTCAGCCTCTGCCTGCGCTATCTCTTTTTCTTTTTCGTTATTAATTTTTTTTTTTGTTTAAATATCACTCTTGTTGTTTATTTGTTAAAGAATATTTTTAGAATATATTTTTTGGTGTACAATTTGAAGCAGGAAGGTCGAAGATTGTAGAAGATATTTGGTGCAGAAATTGCACCATTTTAGTGGAACTAGTACATCACCCGTGCGTTGCACGGATAGTATATAGATAGAAAATCATATAAAGGTTATAAAGTTAAGTAATATACAATTAAAAATTTTAATGTGTGAACAAAAATTAAAATCACATAAAATTGAAAAGATATAAAATCACATAAAATTAAAAAGATATACAATCACATCAAATTGAAAAAGTTATTATAAATTTTGGAATACTTCTTTATATACAACATTTGTCGTTGAACACGTACGACTATTACTACTATCACTATCACATAACAAAATTCGAAGGCCGTTAGGATTAGTAACTCTAGATAAAGCGACATATATTGGCCATGACTAAAAATAGGTTTTTTCAAAAGAAGTCCTACATTAGACAATGATTGTCCCTGACTTTTATTTATAGTCATTGCGTAAGACACCATTAGCGGAAATTGTCTTCTCTGGAATTTGAATGGAATTTTAGGATCGGCGGTGTTAGTGACATCCTTGGAATCAAAACATTAACCCAATTGGCCTTTGAAAGAACTCGACCTTCTAAAACATGGTTTCCTAACCGTGTAATGATTAACCTCGTGCCATTACATAACCCAAGGGAATGGTCAAAATTGCGAAGCAACATTACTGAGTTCCAACCTTCAAATTCAACTCATGATTTGGGATTCCGAACATGTAATTCCATTTAAAAATTCAGGAGTATGTATTTCATTCAAAAGATCAACGTTTCTATCCGAATGACACGGAGAATCGAGCTCGAGATAAAGTCTTCCTTCGAATTGTTCATCGATACCATGTAATCATTTATTGAATTAACAACATCAAGAGTCGGAGCCAAAATGGCCCTCTCTTGCAAAAATGATGAGTTATCAAGCGCTTCCAAATGAAGGATATGTACTTTGTACAATTGCGGCAATCGGATCATTGAATTCCTTAAGTAGTAGGCGATCGGGAATATCAACGAAGCACAACCATCATTTGGTTCACCAATTTTTCCATCACCAATCTTTGCAATCCAATCAAAAAAGTTTCAATTCTTCGCAACTCGGTTAGACCCCATACTTTGTAATCTCATATTAGTTGTCAACTTCAATACAATACAATCCCTCCACAAATACGATGAATTAATAGTGGCATGAGCGATGTCTTGTCTCGCCCTTTGGAATTACGGGCAATATCGTCGAAAATCTCCACCAAACACAATTGTCTTACCTCCAAAAGGAATATTAGCTCTAGATGGATGAATTACTTTCAAGATATCTCTCATACTTCGATCTAATGCTTCAAAACAATACTTATGCATCATTGGAGCCTCGTCCCATATAATAAGCTTGGCCTTAAGTAGGAGCTCCGCAGGACTCCCTTGTTTTATGTTGCAAGTTGAATCTTCATTTAGATTAAAAGGTATTTTAAATCTCGAATGAGCAGTTCTACCAGCAACAAAAGAGAAGCTATGCCACTCGATGCCACGTTTAACACAATCGCTCCTTTTGATCTTAACCCGGCAGATAGCGTTTTCCAAATGAACGTTTTCAGTACCTCCATAACCATGCACAAAGAAAATCTTTCCAATATCCGAATTAGGCGATTTGATGATAGCTTCATAAACATGTCGTTGCTCGTCATTCAATTTTGACACAAACTTCTTGTGTTCTTCTGCCAAGCTTATTCGGTCATAACACATTTCATCGTGTATTAGTTTGTTACGCAAGAATTGAAAAAATTGATCATCTGGAAATGGCATTGATTGGAACTCACGTAGACTCCTTCCACAACCTCTTAAAATCTTCTCAACTTCCACAAGTGCATAGTTCCAGATTTGAGTCTCATTTAATTGCAAACCTACAAAATATAACTTTAAACAATTGAAATATGTAAAAAATTAAAATTTCAAAAAATAGTAATTGTTACATACCTTGATTTTGAAGCAAATTTCGTTGCTTGTATAAAATGTCATTAGATAGATAAGACCAACACGTTTTCCAAACAACTTCAGGTTGACTCATAGATCCAGATGATAATAAGGTGGAAAAAAGAATTCTCAATGATTGAGCTGATACCCATTGGCTTGCCTCGATGATCCCATCGATATACTCCTTATCATCATTTAACAATCCTAGTGCATAGCAAGCATCTCGAAATGAACGATGTTGTACCCCATTGATTAAACATAAATCATCATAGCAAGTGGCTCCTCGCTACGTTCGGGAGGCATCTTAAATAGTACGAATCGCCGGATCACGGAGGAACATAAAAATTAGTCCAATGGCAAGACCATTTTGTCTTGAGTCCATTCACGTAATTTAGAATTCCAAACAAATTCCTTGGGAAATTGCATATGTGAGTTCTCTTGCTAGAGGATATTTCTTATTAGCTTCCATCCATCCCAAAAACATACTCTCCTTGATTGAATCTCGATTCATGATATAGTCAATTTTATCCGAATCCGTGAAAACAACATTTTGTTGATTGGGAAGATGAAAACCTAGGCGAACTACGGGGTTCTTTGTCGTATTTCAAATCCAAAAATTCTCCAAGCGGCTTCACAAGATGAAATGTATCTACGATCGTAGTACAAATTAACCTCATCGATATTCTTCTCAGATTATCATCACTGAGGTTTGATAAAAGGTACTTGATCACACGATCGTTGCCCTTGTTTATGTATTTAAACAAATATTTTATTGCACGCGATTGATTACACCATTCAACATTCAAATGAGCCCATAAGTAATCGGTAAGTATCGATTATGAGGAACGACATGTCTATTGTCTAACACAACTCCATTTTAACAATCGTTCTTCCATTATCACGACGTCGTATCTTGGATATCCATCTTCGTCAATTGTAGTCGTTTCAACAATTTTTTGGAAAATGCTTTGAGCAACGACCATCTATCATGCAAGGAGAATTCTTTCGATCACCACCACAAGGACCGTGTATCATAAAATTTCGAGCTGCATAGTAAATCGGATCCTCATTCTCATCGGGAATCTCTCGAAATGATACGATCAATAACATTTCTTTGTCGAGCTTTTTCTTGATAGATAAGAACAATAATATGTGTGCATGCGGCAAACCTCTCTTCGAAACTCTACGGTATAAATAAGCTGGAACAAAATTTACGAAAGTATAACAATATTAAGTGAAAATAAAATGAAATTGTAATAAAAGATTTATAAGTTTTTGTAGATATTTTGTCTAAATAAAAACAATGATACGATCGAATAGTTCCAAAAATCTTGTTTTACGAAGATCTTGAATCGGCCATCAAGCTTAACTTTAAATATTCGGACAATATCCGGACGATCTTGAGGCTTTAATCCACGTTCCTCAACAAATCTAACAATTTCGAGCCACTTTGGATTACATGTAAATGTCAAGAATAAATCGGGTAACTTGTCCATCTACATATAGCCATAGCATCTTGATAGTTACGTATCATGTATCGGCTCCTCCATGAAAGATGAAGGCAATATAATTCTTTTCCTTGAGTCGATGCATCGGTTTCACCACGTAACAAAGCTTCCTGCAAACCTTTGTACATTTCACGCTTATACGATGCAACCGAATGTACGATGCGGAACTTTCAATCATAGTGTGCGCATCAACAACAAATTGTTGAAATAGTCTTCTTGAAAACATAATGGTTGTCGGCTCACAATTCCTTTCATGCAATCTATACGCAAAAATTCTTTTATCTTGACTTTTTTCGTCCTCTGAACCATCTTTTATTTGAGAAAATGGAATATCTTCTCGTATCCATCCTCACCGTCGGAAAAATCAATGGATCTTGAAGAGCAAGATAAGAAGGATGCAATTCATTTATACGTTTAAGTTGTCCGTCGAGTCTCAACTAAAATATCCCTCTCACCCAACGTTTGATCGAAATCACCAACAACTAAAGCGGCAACCTCGGATGCGGTTGGAAGATTGTACCTTCTCGCATCCCCCGTCTACCTATCAATTTTAATTTCACATCTGATCTACCTTCTTCAACCATTTTATCTTTCGCCATTCGAAAAGATTTAACGAACATTATGTGTATCTAGCATGGTCTTCAAATCGGATACAACTTGAATGTAGATCATGACAATTGGGATCTTGCATATAAAAAATCAAATTTAATAATAAATTATTATTTAGAGAATTATGGACAAAGAAAAAAAAGTATTAATGATTTAAGTTTTCTTACCTTACAAACAATTCTATTAGCAATCTCATTTTCGATATCGTAAATATACAATGTGCAAACTTAGGTGTTGAACCCATCGATGGAAGAAGACTTCCAATTAAATGATAGTTTTGACCATGAAGCTTGAAAACAGGAGGAGAGCCACCTTGATTTACACGGAGTCTATCTTCCCTCCCATCGAGTGAAGCAGAACATATTGTTATACTAACGTATGTTCTGTTGAAAATGTTTACTTTTATCGTGTTTCCATATAACAATACTTGTAACTCGGAGGTGGTGCTTTTAAAATGGAAGTTGTATTTTTCCTTGCATACAACATAAACTAAACTTTGGATTGCGGGCCTTATAATGCCGAGCTAATCTCTCCTCATACCAAAACCAAGAACCACAAAAACAACAAATGAAAGTTGGATCGCCAATATCCCAATAACCTAAAAAAATTCAAAAATATTATAAGTATACGTATACTAATGATAAAAGGTATACACAAATATGGTAAAGTAAAAGTACAAAACACAATAAGACGATTGTACAAACCAAGTGACGAAAGTGAAACACATTCATCATTCGTGAGACATGAATGATCTTTGTCCAAATTTGTAGATACAAAATACGGACTTCGATGATGAATGGCGAAAAAAAAGATTTTAATATTAAAATGTTTAAATGCGATAGAAAAAGTACATATAAAAAAGGAAGAGACTAATTTTGTCGAAAGTTTATGACAAAATTTATTTAAAAAGGAATCAATAAAATTATGATTTTAAGTAAATCTTATTGATATGCTAAGCGAAATAAAAAATATCATATATCACATAATTAAAAATTAAACATTAAACAACATATTTTCAATAAAAGACATGTAATTGAAAAACAACCAAAAAAATATCATTACATTTAGGTAAAGATAAAGATTTATCCAAACACATTTTTTGTGAGGAATGACCGTAACGAAATCATTGGAACCATCATCATCATTCGTTAAATCAATACTTGTTGAGGCACTTGCTACGTGACCGATGAAGGCGATAGAAATGATAGTTTCGTAGTCCGATAAGATGGATTCAATGCGAAAATAGTCTAATAATGAGATACATGCAAATAGTATAATAATAAATTAGTGATATTAGATAGTTTGGTATAATACCATGGGTGATATCGATAGAGAACGAATTGAAGACGGATATAGAACGTTTTGAATAGAATTTTCCAAAATATCTTGTTGCGAACCTTTATACGGAACTTTATTAACATTTACGTGCAATTAAAATAAAGAAAATTAAATCAAAACATTTAGAAAACACATTATGAAAATAAATAAATTAATACAAATCACATATATTTGATCATGTCTAAGGCAAAATTACATATATTGAAAAATATTTATTCTCTTATTTACTACAAAGCCCAAATCTAGTAGGCCCATTTCTAATAAAGTCACCAAACGAAAATTATTTTCTTGAGTAATATTGAATTGGCCCTCAGATTATGATATGAATTGCATTAGTATATCAATTGTATTGATTAAGTTTTCAACCCAACCCAATATATCAATTGCATTGTTCTATAAATAGAAACCTATCCTCAATTCCTCATTCAAAAACCCTAAAAGCGAGACTTTCCATTAAATCGGCGACCTCCTAACCTCTCCCCTCTTTATCCAATTAGTTTGATATTCTCGGTGAATTACATCGACAAAATTTTCTTCATTGTTCACGGCCGATTCGGCGCATAGCTTTCTCCCACAAAACATGGCAACAAATTGGTTAACATATTTTTTCCTTTTTTTAATTTCTGATACCGATTTGTATTTTTGATCTAACCATTCCAATTTTTTAACGCAGATCTTGATCGATTCATCCACCTATCTATTCGAACCCTTGGTTCACTTTTACACAAATCGAAATCCGAATCGGTCAAGAATCAACAATTTTCGTTCGCCACCATTGATGCTTTGTTGGTTTAATAAGGTAATCTCGTATAAATAACTATAATTCCTTCCATATTGCAAAATATACTATTACTTATTCAGATCGAAGAAATTGTAAGAGTAAGTTTCCGATCTATATATTTTTGAAAAAAAAGAAACGGATCGAAATTTGTAAATCGGATCTACAAAATATTGTTACGGATGGAGGTTTTCAATTTTATTATCATCGATTATAAGTATACGATGACCAATATTAACAAATATGATGGAATAACCAAAAAATCAGATTTACAAAATATTTCTAAATTTTTCGTAATTGAAAACGGAGTTGTAAATCTCTAGGTTTGTTTAATTTAAAAGTTTGCTATGGATATGATATTTCGATGAAATTATATTGGAAAACAATTGAGTTACATGTATTTTTATTTGGTTTTTGCCTTTTACAAATTAGTAGTTGTATGTAGATCTGGATAAGGAGACTTGCAAGATGTGTATATGTCAAGAAAAAAAAAAAGAGTTAGAGTTTAGTTCAGCAATTGTTGTCAGTTTATAAGGAGACTTGTTGTTGAGGTTCTCGTGGTCGGTTTGGAATCATGTGTGATTGCTTGTGTCTTAGTAAATATTATTATTTAGAAAGTTACGGGGCTCATCATTTGGTACAATTAATGTTGGAAGTTCAATTTGAAGAGTTAGAGTTTAGCTCAGCAATTTACATGGTACTTTAAAATTTAATTTACACATTATATACGAAATTACATAGTGGCTCTGTAAAAGCAACAACAGTAAATAAGTTCACTTATTTTATAGAAGTAACTTAAGTTTAGAACATGGGAAGTTGGGAGAGATAGCTAGCTCATCAAATTATTCTTTATTTTTGGCTGCTGATTTTTCTATGATTACATCTATAAGAGATTATATGGTTTCTTGCTTTGACTTTCGTATATTATTTGTTCATCCGATGTACTAAATTGTAGGTAGTTGGTTCTCTTTCCTATATTATTGTTCATCATGTCCTTTATTAATGTTTTAAAGGCTCGAAATGTGCTATGATGGATAGTAACAAATAATTAAGTTTGGGTAAAGCTATATTAAGATGCTTATTGACTACTTGTCCTTGTCATGTTCAATTTTCGAATTGGAAGTGTGCGGAACGATCTTTGAAATGCAAAAGGATATATTACTTGTGAAATATGTCATCGGGTTTGCTCCTTACCTTTCCATTTAGTTGCAAAAGAGTTCATGTTTTCACTTTAAAAGGAGATATTTATCTCTCTCTATCTCTCTTGGGAGGCTGGTGTATATCATCGGGAAATTAGTTATGAATGAAGCTTGATTACGCTAGATTAATCGGATGATATTACCTAATTCACTTTGTTTAGTACTTCTTTGAAATGACTACGATATTTTAGGCAATGATATAATCAAAATTTCTAATTCCAAATCTTCAAAAGTCTTGAATGCTAAAAAGATAAATACATTCTTATTCTAAGCGCAAAACAATTACATTAAAGTTCTACATTTTTTATATTACAGATGTTTATGGGTGTTTTTGTTAATTCAACAATTTCCTAATTCATAAATTAATTTTAAATCTTTTCATGTCAGTTTCAATTGGCAAAAGTTCCCTTAGTATATTACTGCCAGTCAATATTTTCATCTTCTTACTAAAAGATCCATTTGAAGTGTAATTCAGTATGGGGTTTGTAAAAGTTCCTTTAGTATTAGTTGTTTTTTAAGTTCCTATATAAAAATTAATTTTGTTGTCAGGTTTTCAAACATGATTTCAGGTTTTTAAATTGTGCTTAATTTAATGTCAGTTTCACCTTTGGCAAAATTGGGTTTTCTTAATTTCATTTGGATAATCTTGTAGCTTTTTACTTGGTCTTGACATAAGATGAAGATCTTAACAACTCCCAGTCAATATTTTCATTTTCTTACTAAAAGTTCCGTTTCAAGTGTAATTCAGTATGGGATTTGTAAAAGATCCCTTAGTATTAGTCGTTTTTTTAATTTCCTATACATAAATCTTAATTTTGATGTCAAGTTTTCAAACATGATTTCAGGTTTTGAAATGGTGCTTCATTTGATGTCAGTTTCACCATTGGGAAATATGAGTTTTTCTTTTCATCATTTGGATAATCTTGTAGCTTTTTACTTACTATTGAAAAAGGATGAAGATCTTAACAACACAGTCAATATATTCATTCTCTTACTATTAGTTCCATTTCAAGTGCAATTCAGTATGGGGTTTGTAAAAGTTCCTTAGATAAAATGGAAGATCTTCTATTACATGTCAGAATAAAATGGAAGAGTACACATTTGTATAAATCTTAAAGTGTTGCTGAATGTTTTAAGGATCAACTGTTTTAAAAGCAATAAGCTTAGCATTGGCTTTAGTCACCAAATATTTTTAAAACAGTTCATTATAAATTACATTTCGATATAAAGTTGTATTTTGAGAATCAATAAGTTATTTTTTTTTTTGCATGTTAACTGAATAGCAGGTTATACAATTGCAGGCACTAATGGACACATTGGACCGAAGACGAACATCGGGGAAACTATGAGAGCTCACTTTGCAAGATAAGTACAATCAAATACATATACTTCTGATTTGAAACATAAATACTTTTAAAAATAAGTAGTTGCTTTCATATCTGATTTAAACTATCTAACAAACGACTGAAACGCATTCTTAACTATGCATTTAAAAACAACAAAAAGCAATATACTAACCGTTGGATGAGCTGTTGTTGGTTGCAACATTTTTGGAGATTATTGTTGATTTGGTGATCTTCATATCTTGTTACTTGAAAAGCTCAACCCAGTACTAAATCATTTGTGAATCTAATGTGAAATCAAACACCATTACGTATCTTGTTTGATTTCGTAAGCAATGCATCTCTTACTAAAAGATCCATTTGAAGTGTAATTCAAGTATGGGGTTTGTAAAAGTTCCTTTAGTATTAGTTGTTTTTAAGTTCCTATATAAAAATTAATTTTGTTGTCGGGTTTTTAAACATGATTTCGGTTTTTAAATTGTGCTTAATTTAATGTCGGTTTCACCTTTGGCAAAATTGGGTTTTCTTGATTTCATTTGGATAATCTTGTAGCTTTTACTTGGTCTTGACATAAGATGAAGATCTTAACAACTCCCAGTCAATATTTTCATTTTCTTACTAAAAGTTCCGTTTCAAGTGTAATTCGGTATGGGATTTGTAAAAGATCCCTTAGTATTAGTCGTTTTTAATTTCCTATACAAAAATCTTAATTTTGATGTCAAGTTTTCAAACATGATTTCGGGTTTTGAAATGGTGCTTCATTTGAAGTCGGTTTCACCATTGGGAAATATGAGTTTTTCTTTTCATCATTTGGATAATCTTGTAGCTTTTTACTTACTATTGAAAAGGATGAAGATCTTAACAACACAATCAATATATTCATTCTCTTACTATTAGTTCCATTTCAAGTGCAATTCATATAGGGTTTGTAAAAGTTCCTTAGATAAAATGGAAGATCTTCTATTACATGTCGAATAAAATGGAAGAGTACACATTTGTATAAATCTTAAAGTGTTCTTTGAATGTTTTAAGGATCAAGCTGTTTTAAAAGCAATAAGCTTAGCATTGGCTTTAGTCACCAAATATTTTTAAAACAGTTCATTATAAATTACATTTCGATACAAAGTTGTATTTTGAGAATCAATAAGTTATTTTTTTTTGCATGTTAACTGAATAGCAGGTTATACAATTGCAGGCACTAATGGACACATTGGACTGAAGACGAACATCGGGGAAACTATGAGAGCTCACTTTGCAAGATAAGTACAATCAAATACATATACTTCTGATTTGAAACATAAATACTTTTAAAAATAAGTAGTTGCTTTCATATCTGATTTAAACTATCTAACAAACGACTGAAACGCATTCTTAACTATGCATTTAAAAACAACAAAAAGCAATATACTAACCGTTGGATGAACTGTTGATGGTTGCAACATTTTTGGAGATTATTGTTGATTTGGTGATCTTCATATCACTGTTACTTGAAAAGCTCAACCCAGAGTACTAAATCTGTTGTGAATCAGCTAATGTGAAACTTTTTTGTTGCATTTCCAGAACGTGTGATATAAGTGGATGGTTAAAAAAAATGCTGGATGTTGTAATATAGGAGATTATAGTTTTATGAGCATAAAAGGGAAACCACAAATACAATGATGCATAATATATATAATCAGGTTCAAACATGAGTTTGGGTTTTGAAATGATGCTTAATTTGACACTTCATGTTCCTCCTTGGATGTATTCATCTGTCCTGTACGAAAACCAATGTTACTTTCCATACTAATAACAGCTTTATTGAATGAAGAGAGTGAGATTATATTGTAAAACAATCCAATTTCTTTTTAACTTGTGCAAGTATCTTTCTTTCAGACATCATTGCATTGTGCATCCTCAAAACTTTGGTCAGTAATTTTTCGATTTTCTTCAAGAGAGTGACATTATATTTTAAAAAATCAATTTTTTAACTTGTCCAAGTATCTTTGTTTCGATCAAAATTGCACTAAGCATCCTCAAAACTATGGTCGATAATTTTTTGAGTTATTTGTTCATACTCCTACCCAATAATTTTTTTCCCAATGCATGGCCATAATGTGTTTTTGAATTAATGTATTTAATTGAATTGAAATCCTGTTTATACAAAAAAAGTATATGTTTGTGCGCTTAATCTTTGTCGCCTAATGATGTTTGTCCAATGCTGTTCTGGAATCTCATCATTATATTGTAACCCAAATTAAAATTGTTTGATACAGATAGATCATGGTTAATAGTAATTTGTTTTGGTAAGGCAAGTAAATATGCAATTTCGTATCTTAAGATGTTTATATTGTATCTTAAGCTACGAATTATACATAGTCTTTTGATAATGAAATATGAAGTTATAATTGTTTGAGTTTTAATAGGCTTAATAGTTATTTAATCTTTATTTGATATAATTTATTATAAATATAATGATTGTTACACTTATAATTCATCAATACACAATATTAATAAAAAGTTTGACTTTAAAAATTAAGGATGTTTATTGATTAAGATTATATATCATTTAGTATAATTTTGAAATTTTTCTACTCAAAACTTTGGTCATAATTTTTGATTTGATTGTTCATACTCCTACCCAATCAAAGTTGTTTTCCCAATGCATGAGTTTTTGAATTAATGTATTTAATTAAATTGAAATCACTATTTATACAAAAAAATATGTTTGTTCCGCCAATCTTTATCGCCTAATGATGTTTGCAAAATGCGTTCGGAATCTCATCATTATATTTCAACCCAAATTAAAATTGTTTTATACTGATAAATCTTGGTTAATAGTAATTTGTTTTGGTAAGGCAAGTAAATATTCAATTTCGTATCTTAAGATGTTTATATTGTATCTTAAGTGCGAATTATACATAGTCTTTTGATAATGAAATATGAAGTTATAATTGTTTGAGTTTTAATACGGCTTAATAGTTATTTAATCTTTATTTGATATAATTTATTATAAATATAATGATTGTTACACTTATAATTCATCAATACACAATATTAATAAAAAGTTTGACTTTAAAAATTAAGGATGTTTATTGATTAAGATTATATATCATTTAGTATAATTTTGAAATTTTTCTACTCAAAACTTTGGTCAGAATTTTTGATTTGATTGTTCGTACTTCTACCCAATCAAAGTTGTTTTCCCAATGCATGAGTTTTTGAATTAGTGTATTTAATTAAATTGAAATCACTATTTATAAAAAAAAATATGTTTGTCCGCCCAATGCGGTTTGCAAAATGCGATTACGGAATCTCATCATTATATTTCAACCCAAATTAAAATTGTTTTATACGAGATAAATCTTGTTTAATAGTAATTTGTTTTGATAAGGCAAGTAAATATTCAATTTCGTATCTTAAGGTGTTTATATTGTTTTCTCGGTGCAAAAATTATTTATAGCCTTTTGATAAAGAAATATGATGGTAATTGTTTGGGTTTTAATAGGCGGCTTAATAGTTATTTAATCTTTATTTGATATAAGTTCTAAGTTTATTATTAAATATAATGATTGTTTTTGTCATCGTGGCTAGTGTTTCAAGTCACATGTAATTGTTCTAACAGTAGTTATTTTAGTTGAACGTTTTTAATTATCGCAAAATATTCCATTTGCGTTACACTTAAAATTCATCAATACCCAATATTAATATAAAGTTTGACTTTAAAAATTAAGGATATTTATTGATTAAGATTAAATATCATTTATTATAATTTTGAAATTTTTTCTTCGTTTACTTCTTCATTATTTTAAGAATTCAATTGAGTGTAGAATATGTGAGTTGTGTTTGACAACTAATATTAACTTATATAATGTTGTTGATCTAGGAGTCTAAGTCTACTTTTATAAGATTTGGGGATAGAATACTTTTAGAAGATAAGATTCCAAAACAAACTGCCCATTAACTTAAATAATGAGTACAACTGAATGCTTCATGTACACCAAAATAAAATCAGAACTTTAGCATTCATGCCTTTCAAACAAAAAAACTAAACTGAAGGCCACATGGACCTTTGGATGTCTTCTTATCATCAGCCTCCGTTATGCATGTTCACTCTTTTCCCAATCTTGAGTTCGTAGTTCTTCAGTCTTGTACTTGGCAGTTAACAAAAGTCTTCACAGAAAAGAAAATTACCTAATAACTTTTAATATTGCTACAACTGAATGGTTCAAAACATACCAAACAACAAACAAAAGTTTGGCATTTGTAACTTAGCAAGCATTTAAAAAAACTAAATTGAACCCCACTTGTTCAGTTGTCCTTCATCCTATTCGCTTCATTCTTTCTCCTCCTTAACAACCACCTTTGCCCTTTTGTCCTCGGCTGTAGGGGAGAATTCATCCAATAGACACCTCTTTAGTGATGAATTGCTAACTTCTCTTGAAATTGTTGATTTCCCCGTCTTCTTCATGGGTGTAGGAGCTTCGGCTTTAGTTGAACTCCTACCGTATAAACTATACATAAATTAAATAACTTTTTTTCAACTGTAATTAAAAAATCAAATTGTACCGATGCGAGATCCTTGATTTTGTCATCCAACTTTGGCAAAAAATCAGATTCTTGAGTATCATGTTCAAAATATTTTTCAATGATTGAATTATCCATGATTAATTTTATAACTGGATAAACTTCACGAATAGGTCCTGCTTGATTTGGCTTAATATGAATCTTGAAAATAACCTTCTTGTCCTTCAAATTTTCAATTTCTTTGGGCATACTCTGCTACAAAAAGGAAAACTCAAATAGTTAGTACTTATTATTATTCTAGATGTTGCCAATGTTATGAGATTATGTATGTTTTTCATTAATAACCCGATGATCAATGTTTATTAGTTCTATAGTTGGTTTGCCAATCAACTCGTCGATTCCTTGTCCCAAATAAGAAAAGACGCATTGCCCGTGTAATCAACAACTCGTGCTTGTAGTTTGTACCTTTAAAAACAGATATATAAGTCTAAATACATTTTTTAAAAAGATTAACACCAGAATATTATACTTAATTTTAAACAATTAACGTACCTTATTTTACCAGTCGAGTCAAAACGGTCACATTTATAACAATATAAAATTTCACCAGCAGGGATCATTTTCTTAGGACATTTCTTGCATGATATGTACCACCAATTACTTCGTAATCAATAAAATCAATTCGCCAAACACCCAATAACTTCCGGCCTAAAGAAAACATAATTTGGTCGATTTCAACAATATTAATAACATATATGACTGAAACATGATTAATGTATGAATTTTGTTTAATTACCTCATTTGTTTCATTTAGTTGTTCAATTGTCCTTATAAGTTCCTGTGAGCTTTCAAATTCTTCATCAACAGTGCGGGATGCTGATTGTGATATGTTACTACATGTAGTAATTGATTTGTGGTCGGAAGTCAAGCTATATGATAAAAAAAATCAGAACTTTATTTTCTTAAGAATATAAAATGATTGTTATCGCATGTGGTAGATAGTTAAATATACCTCTTTCGAAAATCATCAATCTCTGCTATATCACCATTTAGTATCACCTTGCTTACATAAAATGTGTTTGACACGCGAATCACATCCCTAAATTTTCTTGCCCGACAAAATTGTAGAATAATTATGACAGGCTCGTCACCTATGGTAGCTATATGGTTCATCAACTTATCAACATAGTCGCCCCATAGTGTAGTGATAATGTTTTCCTCCGCAAAATAAATTAATATCGGGTTTAATATCAAGGTAGCGACGTTGTTTTACTAATCGGAGGAAAATAGTGTGATGGGGATTTTTTTACTCAAGATCTTCCGGACAATGTCAATCATTTTTGCTTGGCGTCCCGCTATTTCTTTCTGGGAGAGTTCCTTCCAACAACCTTGCCAATGACATCTTCAAAACAAAAATATAACAATAAAAAATTATCTAATATATTTAATAAACGATAAACAATTTATTAAAGTCCCTTACCAATTAGTAGCGACTCATCAACTTGGTCAACATCCGAGAAAAAATCGAATGGCTTAAAGTCGAATATTTTCCATGCAAATTTTTCATCAAAGAACTCGGTTATCATTGTTTTTGCAAGAAAATACATCTTATACTTTCCCATAGTTGTCTTGTATTTCATGATATTGTCACCACGATAAAATCCTTAACAACATATAAATGCTTTTCCTTCAAAATGGGCTTGAATTTTTTATATGTTCTTTGCTTGATTGTTGCGTGTATTTTGCTCCTGTCAAAACGGATAGAAGTAAGTAAATAATTATCTAAGGAAAAAAAGGTAAAAAGTGGAAAATGAGCAATTTAAATATTTATACCATGTTGTCATGGAATATACACTCCAAGCTAAACTTTTGAATTATCACCATAGGTTGAACGCTATAAATGTGAGATAATCTCACTTTCACAACCCATTCTATCTTGGAAGGATTTATATCCGGGATCAAGCTGAAAAAGGGAGGCATTTTAAGATGTATTATGGATGTTTGTAGCAGATGGGAGTACTCTACAAACAAACTTGGGCAAGAGCTCAGACAAAATGAACCCTTTTATAGGGCTGAAGAGTACTCCAACAATCATGTATATTTTAAATAAAAGCGTGTGCTAGCACACGTAATAGTGAAACCATGGATTCCGCTAGTAATTATATATTGTTTATTCAACTGGTGAAAAGTAAACAATACGCTTTTTATATTGGTAATGATGTTATGCAGGAACAGGTATTGTTGTGGTTGGAATTTCAAAGCAAAAAAAATCTACAAAATCTTCTATATTGTCGAGCTCGTGTTGAGATCCAAGAGTTTTTCCAAAAGTCACTTTGTTTGTAATGATGAAACCTTTACTTATAGATTTGTATTTTCATCTTCCCTAGGAATATTTCCTTTTCCAACTTTTGTCCGTATCTGTTTGATTTCAGTAAGCAATGTACTGTCTTATTACTAAGATAATGCCATATTTAATAAAATTCACATTCTATTTTAAGTAAGCAGCATTTTGGCGGGAACTTTCCATTAATGGAACTTTCTTCTTTTTATATATATATAGATTGGGGGTTTAAACACGAATTTGTTTTTAAAAAAAAATATTTGGATGGAAATTAGCTTTTTTTGAGGTTACTTTTGTCATTCATGTGGCATAATTTATTTTATTTTTATTGAGTAGGTCTCTAGGCCGTCTTACGGATCCTAATTGTAGAAGGAATACACTCTCTCACTCGCTTACCAACACACGGTGGACACACGATGGTTAGGTCGGTAAGATTTGTTTTACGTAAAATACGTAAAACGATATTTTCGAAGTTTTTGATCGCACAAATTCTCTTTTAGAGTTTTGTAGCGACCGGCCAAGCCCAATCCGCCCTCAAGGCCCCAAGCCCAAGCCCAATCCACCACATGGCCCCGACACTAAGCACTGGGTTAAGCGGGGCTACTACAAGCCTCCAAGGGTCTATCGAAGGAAGGTTGGTGCCTAGTGGCATGTGACCACTTATAAGTCACACACAAGTTTCACATCCACGCGTTTTAGACGAAACACCTTCTAATATTTGACTTCTATATATATGTATTACCACCTCGGTTCCTAGTTGAGTCTTTTTTTTTTAAAAAAAAAATTTATTTTGCTACAAACCAAGTGTCTCATTTTGTATAAGTTACTAAATTTATCTCGCTATTTATAACGTCCCAATATATATTTGTAGTACTATAACGTAATCTTCATGTATACTACTAAACCGACTTAAAATTAACTTTTTAATTTAAACAATAAATCTTGACTCAATTTGATTCGAATCAATGGGACACTTTTGTAATATTCCAAAAAATTAAAAAGTATTTTTACCTAAAGTACCCTTTATTAAAATTTGTATCATTTTCCACAAACAATAAATAAATAAAGGGTTAATGACACCATTAGTCCCTCGACTATGGACTATTCCACCGTAGTCCATTAACAATTTTTTTTCAAATTTCACCTGGAGTATCAAAAGTCACGCAGACTAGTCCTTTTGATGGATGCCGTTAGTAAAATTTCGTTAAGTTAATCATGTGTGTTGCACATATCATTTTTAAGGGTATTATGGGAAATTTCTAGAGAAATTTAATTATATCAATTTTTATCTTTTTTATTTAAATAAACCATCACCCATCACTTCTCCCCTTCCACAACCCCCGGCGAAGTCCAACAATAGTGTTCAAACAAAGCAAGTGCCACAAACTCGATAAAGTCTAGCTCCGCTCCCGAGATCCATCGGTTCGACCTCTTCCGCTAAAGAATAAAGCAAGTGCTATCAAGATGCCAAACCCACGAAATTCCTTCGCTTCCTGGGGAAACACAAACAAATTTCATGGTTGTGGGACATCTTCTTCAATTTACAGACCCAATTAGGATTTTATTTTTCAGTTAAAAGTTTAGATTGAGCTTGTTGTTCATCCAAATTTTCTAAACAACAATGTTGGTTCATCTCCTTCTCTCTCTCCCCTTTTGCTTTCAACCAAGAGGGTCTCTATTTACAACGAGTCAAGCTCGAATTTGATGACCTAGATGACGTTTTCGACAACTGAACGACCGGGACGATACTCCTTGTACAGTACGGTGTCACCTATGACTTGGCTACTTGCTCGGTTAACTCAATTGACCTCTCCAATGACAACATCGCCGAACTTTTTCCTCGTTGCTCTGTCGCCTTCGGGACTTGACATTTATTTCTCTACAACAATTCGCTTAGTTAAAATGTCGTTAATAGAGCAAGGGGTTTGTCAATTCTCACCGAGCTCGGTTAGGGTTTAGATTTTCCACCAAAAACGGTTGATCTTATCGTGGTTAGGGTTTCAAGAATTAACAATGTTGTTTTTCCTCTAAACTTTTAGGGATTTTGGTCTCGAAAATTTCATGAAAAATGTCAGGATCTGACAACAGAGGAGGTTACATTGGTCACTTAACGGAGTTTTACTAGTGGCATTCATCAAAAGGACTAATCGCGTGACTTTTTTATACTCTAGGGACTAAAATTTGAAAAAAATTTGTTAAGGGACTAATCGTGAAAAATTAATAGTAAAGGGACTAATGGTGTAATTAGCCCATAAATAAAAGGTAAAAATGTCTTTTTAAATTAATTTATGAGATAATAAATATTTTTGATCTGGATTAAATTGATCCATTTAACACTACTTTAATTATATAAAAACTATAAATAAAATACCGTACTTAGTTTAAGGAGTAGGTTTAATGTAAATCGTGATCTATAAGATGGAGCCTCACTCGCATAGTTCATTTCACTAACATACAGTAAATTAGATCTGAGAAATCCATTTTAAAGAAAATAAGCGGAAGTTAATTTTTCGAAGTTTTTTCATTTAAGGAGGAAGTATTTGGCCCAACCAAGATTCAGCAGTTCATAACAATTTAATTTCAATTTCTTGAGATTGAGAAAGCACATGACATTCTGGAGTTGTTGCACTAGCCGACAAAGTGGTCCAACCTTTTCTTATTTTTCACTGTAAAAAGAACTGTTTTTCTTTGCAGAGAATCCTAAGAAAGCTCATTTATATTTCTACTTTTCCTGGGCTTGTAATTCATATTTTAGTTGCAATTTCCTCCGTTTTTACTCCATCTCTCAAGTCATCACTTTCTTTTTCTCAAATTAAATATTTCGTTCACCTTAAACTGAGTGTTAATTTTTATTTTTAGAAAAATTAAAAAAGTTAAATTTTAAGTCATTGTAATAACACTTCTAAGTGAATAATACCCTTTGTGTATACGAGGCTTTTGTGTTCATGTCTATAACATGCACGGTGCCATAATGAGATCAGATCAATGTATGTTCGAGATTTTATAGAGATTGATTGTTGAGAATATTAATTGAATCTAACTTTTCAAGCATCATTGATCCGATCATACTAACATTGTGCCTATGACATTTATTATTATTATTTGTTTTTTTCCTAAAAATACAATAATTTAAAGTTATTATTTTGTTTTTGTTTTGTTGAACAAGGGCGGGGAAAAAGGGGAGATTGAAAATTTGGCTTTTTTGTATTTGATTAAAAAATCAAAAAAGAAAAGAGAAAAAAAAGGGAAATGAAGTGTACATGTGGGGACAGAAAAAAGAGGGATAACTACTTTATTTTTAAGAACAAAAATGCCAGATTTATAACTATTTTTACATTTTTTCTTACAAAAAAAAAGGGTGAAATAATTGGAGAAAGACTACTGATTTATCAAGATTTAGTTGTACCAAAAGTTTTAAGTAGTTGTACTCTTACTCTCCTCTTCTCAAAATAAATATTTATTTAAAAAAATTATATTATTCATTTTATTATAAAGTTACTCCTTCATAACATAATTTTCTTGGGTAAAACATTTATTACTCCCTAAATCCATCAATTTGATCTAGATAAAATGCATTTATTACTCATTAAATTAATTAAAAAAAGACATTTCACTTTTTATATATTTATTGTTTATGAAAAAAAATACAATTTTTAATATTTTATGTAAAATACTTTTATATTTTTTTGAATATTACAAAAATGTCCACATTAATCACGATCGTTTCTTTGGGACGAGTTCTATTCTTACTTTTAAGGCTATGGGATAAAAAATTAAAAAAAAAAAAAAAAAATCAGATTAAAAACCTCACCCGACAGGTAACGGCGGCGGGCCTGCTCTATGCAGCCACCGCATCCGGTCATAATTTTGATGCTGGTGCACTACCGACAGAGATGGAGGCTGCTTCTGAATGGCCCTTTTCTTCTTCTTCTTCCAGTGGCCCATGAAGTGTAGTTGGTCAACGTGGACCACATCAACCCTCTATGGATTCTATTAATTTACTTTTGAGTACTTTACTCCTTTTGTTTGCTCGTTGTCGCACATATTAAGATTTATTTTCATAGGGTTATTTATTAATTTTAGAATGAAAAGTCATGCATTTTCAGCTTATATGCACTTATCGATGATTTTTTTTTTTTTTTTGGTCATCTCACATATGTACATGACTCACACATCCAGTCATTCACTCACAATTTTTCTTTTTATTTTCTTAATAGGGGAAAAGAAAAAAAATTAAAAATTAAATCCTTCTTTTCTTTCCTTTCCTTTTCTCTATAAATAAATTAAAAATCATAATTACTTTTTTAGTTTTTATGTAGTAAAAGAAAAACAAAACCTATTAGACATTTTCAATTAATTTCTCTTAAAGTTTCATTGTGACTCTCATTAATCTAATACGCTTGTAATTTGTGCAACTCTTAATCTCAACTTCATGTTTGTGTATTGGTACTATAATCTTCTTTCTCCACTTATCAGACATTTTCTTTGACATCATGATTCTATTAAATAATTTTGCTAGCCAAGACACTCTTACGTCTCCTAAGCACTTCCATACCTCAATGGGACTTCATCCGGTCTTAAATAATTTTGCTAGCCAAGACACTCCTACATATTAAGAATATTTTGTCTATGACTACGTTTTCTATGTGTTTCCCATTTAATAATTATTCAAATATTCTTTCCATCACTTTTTATTTTCCTCATCCTTGACTAGGATTTTCACCCTTAACACATTTTACTTTATTGAAGTCCGTAGTCTTCATCTCCATTGATTTTACAAGTTTGTATATATTCTTCTCCTATCTTTTGTATCTAATTTATTGTAAAAATCATCTTTTAAACTTAGCTTCTTTTGCGCTTACTTTTTATTAGCCAATTTGTATCGTTTTAAATTTTCTAGATTTCTAAATTTTTGACACGTTTTATAAGACTCTTTTAGTCTAACAACTTTTAGACTTTCCGGGAATCACCACCACGTTTCTTTATCTAATAATATATTACATTTTACTTTCCCTAATATCTCCTTTGATATTCTTTTAATATAGACACACATTTTATTCTATATTTTATTGGTCTCACCTTCCATATTCCATGTTGCATCTTTGGTGTTACATTTATTATTAACATCGTAATTATTGTTACTTTTATTATTATTATTATTGTTGTTGTTATTTTTATTATTATTATCAATAATTTTATTAAAAATTAGTTTATTCAAATAAAAACTCTTATCTAAATAGCTCTAGTAAAAAAATTGAGGTTTTAAATAAAAAAGATAAAAATTTATTATAATTAAATCACACTAGGAATTTTCTTTTATACTCTTAAAAAATAATATGTGCAATGCACATGATTGACTTAACGGAATTATACTAACGACATCTATCAAAAGAAATAGTCACGTGACTTTTTTATTCTCGAGGGACTAAAATTAAAAAAATTATTAAAAAACTAGTGTTAAAAAAATTCATAATCAAAGGACTAGCAATGTAATTAACCCTATTTTTTTTTTTTTTTTGGTATATTGTTTTTTTAGGAAGACTTTAACGTGGGAGTTGAAGGTATTGCAGTTATCCTCACATCATATCATATTTATTATCCTCACATCATATCATATCATAAATTAATCAGAAGGCACCTTGTAATGTAACTTAGTAACATCAAGCATCATTCCTAAGTTGAATGGCGCACGTGGTCCTTGATGGTTAGTCTATATATCTAAGTGCTCATAGGCCTATTCTACTAATACTCACAACTTCAGAAGGAACCAATCCGCTTATGCCGGCTGCCTGTATTTTTTTAGTATTTTTTTTTTTACAACTGCCATGATCAAACTGTCTCTATAAACTTTGAGAAACATTCTTAAATCAAACTCGTCTCTATAGGCTTTGAGAAACGTTACTCAATATCAATCATTACAAACCAATTAGTGACTAACTCATATGTTTCACTGAGTGCTAATTTTTTATCGACTTCTTCTTATTTTGTTTTTTTTTTGGATGATGTCTTAAGGGGTGTAGGAAAGAATCGAGTTTCAGATCTCGCATTTTGTGAAGTCTTAACTCTACCACAGAGTTACCCCTTAAAAATTTCTTCTCAAATTTCTCATGGTTAAAATAAAATGCATTTTATTTTTCTTCTCTTTTAAGTAAACAATTAATGCGTTTATGCTGATGCTTAGAAAAAAAAATATATACTTTTTTCGTCCTAATATGAGTATTCATTTTTAAAAAGTATTATCTCAAAATAAAAGTTTTGTAAACTATTACTCCATTTATTCCAAAATAAGTGTTTATTTTTAGGTTTTTGTAAAAAATTAAAAAGTTAATTTTTAGGTCGTTTTGGTAGTGTGTGTATATATATATATATATATATATATATATATATATATATATGCCCTTAGTATTCACGCTCTAATAATGTAAGTGCATATTAAGATATGATAGATAGCGAAAGATAATTTTGTAACTTCATACAAAAACATATACTCATTTTGGGACAATTTTTCTTCGAAAAGGGATACTTATTAAAAACGAATGGAGTATCACAAAATAAGTGTTTTTTATAATATTTACTAAATTCTCTTTTGTCTACTGCCATGTTTCAATATACACTCGCAATGATATAAGATGGACACCAAAAATAACTATATACTTCATCCGTTCCAGCCAAAGACCACTATATTAATTTAAAATGTTTCACTTAAAGAGTCTACTTTCAAAAAATTATACTTACAATTTTAATAATCTTTCATCTTTACCCTCCACTTGTGTTATAATAATTTTGGTTGTGCTAAAGTATTTTTGTAATTATGACCAAAATCAATAACACTAATATATCCCTTAATAATTAGACTTTTCAAACGTGAACTCTTTGGGTGGAACGGAGGGAGTATGTATTTGTGTTACTTCCTCCTCCCAAATGAAATTTACTTTGGCTAACAAGTTCAAGCGATTCGTATATTTACTTACCATTTGCACAAGCCTCGAGCTAATACTCTTTCCATCCAAAAAATAGTCGTACTTTTTTTTAATATATAAATTCATTTTAAAAAAAGAATCACATTTAAAAAATTATGCCATAAATCTTCATTGTTTATTCATTTATTTTCTTTCTGTTTGAATTCGTAACATTTTTCTTAGGCTTTTTACAAAGAAAGATATAAATTTAGTGTAACTTTAAATGATAAAAAGAACTAAAATATAATATTAAAAATTTTAATTTTTTTTCTAATACTATTATTTTGAAACGACGGATATATGCTTACCATTTTTTCTTAGTTTTTAAATTGTACAGTAATTTAAAATTTAAAAACTGTATTGTTTTATAAGGATGATATACAGTATATATAAGGATGATATATATATATATATATATATATAATATATTGCATTAATGAATAAAAACAAAATCTAACGACTTAATTGGTAAAAGATGTCAAGGCTTAGAATCAGTTTGTTGGGCGTGACAGTCTATGTAATGTGCCAACTTTCCTTGTCTTTCATATTATAATTCTTCATCTTCTTAATTGGATCTTCCATGAAATAATCTCAGTGAGGAAATCCCAAGTCACTCTCTCAAGGTATGTAATTTTTATACAAGGAGTAATTAAGATATATGCATGTCCATGGAGGTATCCCTTTGTTGTGCTCTTGATCTTGTTAAAATAAGTATTGATTTTAATTTATAACTTGAAAATAATATGCTTGATGTGATCTTTTACTAAATATTACTATGGATTTCGATTATTTTTTAAAAAAATTATGTTACGAATATAATTTCTAAGTGTTGAATTCGTTGTCCATCTCTCTCTCTCTCTCTCTCGTTAAATACGCTAAGAATTCGATGTTATTCAATGTTATGAGTAGAATCGCTTGGTTTTGAACTTGTTATTTTCTTGTCGAGCTAGTTTGATATGTTTTGAATTCGATGTCTTTCAATTACTTTATATAACAATTATGTTTTTGAATTCGATGTCTTTCAATTACTTTATATAACAATTATGTTTTTGAATTCGATGTCTTTCAATTGCTTTATATAACAATTATGTTATGGATACGCCTGCATGCATGCACTTGAATTTATTGTTTTGACTCATGTTGTGCTAGTCAAATAAGTTCTGAATTAGACATTCAAATTCAAGATATGATAAAATTAAAAATAAAATTACTTATCTTTTACCATCTTCAAGGAGTTATCAAATGAATTTTTGTCGTCTTAAAAGATTCCATGTCTTCTTGTAGTCGTTGTCACTCGCAAAATAGTAATTTTCAAACCTAGTGAGTAATTCAGAGACTTTATTTTTGAAGATGAATGATATTTTACGGATTGAAATTTGTTGAAGGGTTCAAACAAACCTAAACTATACCTCATAGTCACTTTCCATTAACATTTGGGGAAAGGCGTTGTCTGAATTCGAGCGATGTAGTTTGTCTCAATGCCCACAAGTTTATGACAACTCGCTATCACAAATGCAATTTAGAGTGTATGAGAGTTATTATAGTGGCCAAATGGAATAAATACATTTTTCATGACATTACTACTTTGGTTAAATGAAATCAATTTTTGTTATGAATTTGTTTCCATGGTGTTAATTGATTTCCAAATGAGTAGAGAATAATTCATATATTCCTTCAACAACATTCATTTATGATGGCCATCATAATTCAACTTTAGATAAAAAAAAAAAAAATTATGACTGTTTGAGCAAAGTAGGCCCAATGGGGGCAGGCTTATTGTCTGTACCTTACTACTAATTCCTATTATAAAACAAAGGCCCAAATCGGAAGTCCATATCCGAAATCCGGCCGTACATAAAACGGCTCTTTCAACAGAACGGACACCTATGGTCCCACTCACCGAAATTCAAACCTATTTTTCTCCTTTCCAAAAACAATAATGTTAAGGAAATGGAAATTAACTAAAAATATACATCATTCGTTTAGAATACACTATACTATTTTAAAATATTTCACTTAAAGAGTTTATTTTTAAAAATTACGCTTACATTTTTCATAGAATTTCGTATTTACCCTCCACTTGTGTTGTAAACATCTTAGTTGTGTAAGTATTTTTATAATTATTACCAACTTTAATGATACTAATATATTCTTTAATTATTAAACTTTTCAAACCTGGCTTTGTGTGGAACGGATGGAGTATAATATAAATGACAAAAACTAACATGCGTCTACGAGCAAATATTAGATATGTATAGTAACCTTAAGCTCGGACAACTATCTTAATGCCATTAAAATTTATAATACTAAATTGGTCCCAAAATAAGTATTTAAATGAATTCTTCTTAAAAAATTTAAAAAATTAACTCTTAGACTATTTTAATACTAGTAAGTAGTAATACATTTCATAGGACATGAAAGTTTGTATTCGTAAATTTCAATAATTCATATATCCGTTCGAAGAAAATAGTGTACGTTTAGAAAGTCAACGTGTGATAATATTAAATCAAGTTATATTATTATATTTTAAGTAATAAAAATTCAATTATTGATACTTCATTAAAAATAGTTACAATTTTAGAACTTTACAACCCTTTCTAAGAAACAAGTAAACTTTTATATCCTTAAGACAACTCCCTCGGTTGTTAAAATTGCCGTAGTTCATTATTTTCTTAGGCCGTTTTAAAAGAAATCTCCACTTTCTAATTATATTTTTATTTTTGGGTGTTATTTTTGTTATTGTATCATTAATTTGTTTGCTACTTTAACTAATGAATCGTGTTCACACATAAACATCATTGAAAAATATACTCCATTCATTCTTAAATTATCGTCGTGTTTGATTTTTTTGTTTGAACAAGATATTTTATATTACGAATTACGTGTTTTATAATTTTTTTTAAAAATAAACGTAAAATTTGCATTTGAAAAAGATTCAATTTGAGTAAAAAAAAGTCAAATAAGACAATAATTTAAGAACGATGAGAGTAAATTAAATTTTATTAATTTATGTATCAAGTCAACTATGGTTATTTTTCATGAACAAAAGGAGTATTAACTAAATCTGATAAATTCTTAAAATATGTCTTTAATATAAACCAAAAATGAAGGCAAAATTTTGAAGAAGGTGAAGGAAAACGGACACAAGCGCTTTATTTGCATCAGTGTCCAGTGTCCTCTACTAGTTCCGGAGCAAATCTTGTCAGCAAAACACACACACAGTCTCTCTCTCTCTCTCTCTCTCTCTCTCTCTCTCTCTCTCTCTCAAGTCCCTCTCATACAATAATCCGAATCTCACTCCCCCTCTCAGTTAAACACTAGTTCATTCTTCACCTCTCTACAGAGCTCACTCTCTTCTCTCTCTCTCTCTCTCTCTCTCTCTCTCTCTCTGTGTATATGTGTATGTATATATCAGTGTAAGGCATCTTTCACCGTTTTCAATTTGAAAGAAACCCTCGTGAAGATCATGTGAAAGTTCCCCTCCCCCCCTTACTCACAGGGAGAGAGATCTCTATCACTAGTTAATAATGGTGGACAGTTGCCTTTCATTCAGGTGATTGGAGTGATCTTCTTCTTTCCACTTTTAATTAATTTTCTTCATCACCTCTCCACCTTTGAATTTCTTTGCCGTTCTCTGTCAACTTAGCTTCTCTCTTTTGGGCCTCATAGCAAAAAGGAGACACTTTAATTGGGCTCACAGGGTTCAGAAAGTTGGTATTTGTTGGGCCCTAGTTTGTTAATGCTGCTTCTCTCAAGTTGGGTTTTTGAGTTTGGAGCTGTAAAGTTTGAATCTTTTTGATGTTTTGTGAAGTGGGTTTTAGCTAATTTGTTTTGGAAATGATTTGTTTGGTAGGGTTTATAATTGGGGGGGTTTTGGGGTAGTCATCATTGGACTTGATTCTAGTGTTTTTCATTATGTGAAGAGTTGTTTGCTTTGATTTTGATTATGTGGGATTTGAGGGGGAATTTTTTTGTGGGAATATGTGATGCTGTAATTGACAAGATTCTGGTGTGGAAGGGGATTGACATAATTCAGGAAAATGCAATATTTTCTGATATCTTGCCTTAATTGTCGAAAAATTCTGCTGTTGGAACACCCTTTTATGCTGTGATCATGACCAGGGCTGTTCGTGACCGTATACTTAAGGATGCTAATGGTGATATTACTGATCATCTGCGCAACCATATCCATTTGACCAATTGTATTCATTTGAAGAATCATATGCATAAGCTTAGCCCCATTAGCATGACTGACCGCTCGCTTATGAGGGACCTCGTTGTGCTCCAGAGGTCTAGATCTCTCAGGGATCCCTCCATGAGTCCACCCTCTTGGCAATCTCCTTCAGCTGTTGATCTGCTGTCTAGAAGAGTTGGTGAAAGGGATGACACGGTGGAAAATGGAAGGCAGTCTATTGGTATTGAACGCCATAGAGACAGAAGACGGTTATCAGGGAACTCACCATCTTTAGCTGGTGATGGTAGTGGCAATACTGGAGTTCGAGAACAACGAAGAAACAAGGGAGAAGAATCGAGTGGCAGGCAGTTGGGAACTGACCTCATCGGTGGTGGGGTTGAATCTCCATCAGATGCTAATGTCTTGATCGATGATAGCTTTCCAGTTAACTTCCATAGAAGGGAAAGCACATCAAACAGAAAGGGAGCAAAACTGAACAGGATGATCACCTTAAGACCCTATCTGAGCAGTTAAACGAGGTCCCATTGGACAGTGACAATGCAGCATCCTCCCACCTTCATTTTCATGGAAGACATAGTCACCCTGAAAAAACTGCTGAGGAGGGGAAACGAGTATCCGTAGCCATGGCAGTGGTCGAAATAGGGTGAAAAGACGTAAGTTTCGAGGTGGAAGGAGAGCTCGGGTTGCAATAGCTTCGCGCGATGGTGGGGCTCAGAATGAGATGTTATCTGTGGCATCTAATTCATTAGCTCATGGTGCATCAAACCCAAATCATGGTATGGAGGAAGGAGAGGAAGAGTATGCTGAGCAGAATGTCGCGAGGGCTCCAGGAAATGGGTGTGGTATTCCCTGGAATTGGTCCAGAATTCATGATAGGGGCAAAACTTTTCTTGATATTGCGGGGAGGAGTCTTTCTTGTGGTTTGTCTGATCCCAGGTCAAAGAAAGGTGGTCCACCTCCTCGAGGAAGGGATTTCTCTATGCCTGTGATGTCTGATCACTCTGGTTCATCGACGAAATTTGATGGGGAAGCACTACCTTTACTCATTGATGGTTCTCAGGGAAGTACAGAGAATGCTGCTTGGGTGCATGATTATTCTGGTGAGTTAGGAATTTTTGCTGATAATCTATTAAAACGTGAAATGGACTCTGACCTTGCTTCAGAAGCTAGGTCTGGTGATCAAAGACACAAATTTCGAGGAATAATAACAATTCTAGGCACCAAAATCTCACCCAGAAGTACTTGCCAAGAACTTTCAGAGATCTGGTTGGGCAGAATTTGGTTGTTCAAGCTCTCTCCAATGCTGTTGCAAGAAGGAAGGTTGGGTTGCTTTACGTATTTTATGGGCCTCATGGCACAGGAAAAACTTCATGTGCTCGAATATTCGCTAGAGCTTTAAATTGCCTGTCTGTGGAACAACCCAGACCTTGTGGGTTTTGCGATTCTTGTGTAGCACATGACATGGGCAAGAGTCGAAACATAAGGGAAGTAGGACCAGTCAGTAATTTAGGGCTTAAGAGCATTATGGAACTACTCAAAAATATGGTTGTTTCACAACTGCCATCACAATATAGAGTGTTCATTTTTGATGATTGTGATACTCTATCTCCTGAATGTTGGAGTGCTATATCGAAGGTCATTGATCGAGCACCGAGGCGTGTGGTTTTTGTCCTTGTCAGTTCGAGTCTTGATGTTCTGCCGCATATAATCATTTCCAGGTGTCAAAAATTCTTCTTCCCAAAGTTGAAGGATGCAGATATTATCTATACTTTGCAGTGGATTGCCACAAAAGAAGATTTTGAAATCGATAAGGCTGCCCTGAAGCTTATTGCATCGAGATCAGATGGATCGTTGAGGGATGCTGAGATGACTCTTGAGCAATTGAGTTTGCTTGGGCAGAGAATCTCTGTTCCTCTGGTCCAAGAACTGGTGAGTACTCTATCAAGTTGTGTTAATTATACAAGATTTTTCAGAATTACCATTCTCATCTTTTTATATCATGCACTATTTTGCAACTTGCAAACAGCGTTGAGTACCACAATTGTATTTATAATGGTGAAGATAGTTATTGCTTTGTATTTAGATCTATTAAATCGTTTTTAATATATACTGTTTTCTTGTAAATGAGAATTACAAGGTTGTGAATGTTTTATAACATTTTCTGCCGATATATCAGCTTTTATAAAGACTGTGCAAGGCGCTGCCTTCGCTGCATGTTCTTTACGAACTTGTTGAATTTTGTTTGGGCTTTTTGTTGCTGTAACCATGATCCTGGAAAAATTAACAAATATTTTCTATCAGGAGGTTCTGTAGTGATATAAGGTCATATGGCCTACAATAGATTCCTTACTGGCTGACTCAGCTAGTGTGACAGTTAAAGGAAACATCATCCAATGATTCTTGTTTTACATCTTGAACTTCTATGTTTGAAAAGGTGGAGTATTATGCTTATGAATATATGATACCTAGTCATCGTACTGCATCGTACAATGATTTAGAATCGCAAGTGAATTATAAGTTTACACAACTTGAATAATACACTTCCTTGTGCATCGTTACTTTTATTTACTTCTTCTTGAACAATCTCGTGCATCGCCACCGATTCCATCCGGGTGGATAAAACACGGCAATTAACCCTGTAAAAATCTATAAGGTAATACCCATTCATTAATTATTATTTTAAATAATTAGTCAATTACAATGGAATGTGAATTATAAGTTTACACAACTTGAATAATAACTTGTGCATCGTTATATTTACTTGAACAATGGTAGAGAATATGTAGATAAAAATGTTCTTTAGGAACAATTGAGACATCCCAAAATAGAACTATTTTAAATAAGGAATGTGTAAAACTTTTTAGGAAGAATGGTAGAGAATATGTAGATAAAAATCTTTAGGAACAATAATTGAGACATCCCAAAATAGAAAGTAGAAACATTTTTTCGGGACGGATGGAGTATTATTATTATTATTATTATTATTATTATTATTACTATTATTATCTTTTTGATAAATACTTTTATGTAAGATTATTTAATGAAGTTAACTAGTTATACGGGCAAAATATTTCAACCGAAGATCATTTAATCTGGAAGGCTTAATAAGATATGAATACTTAAAAGACACAATTTTACTATATATACTTTCAAGTTAGTTGCTTTAATACATGGAAACTGATACTAAGTTTTGTATCCCTACAATGTGGGTGAATTTAGTTGCTAATCGTAAAGGGATTCAAATATAGTGGTGTGTGGGTGAAGGAGCCAACCAAGTCTATCAAGATTGAGATGGAGTTGTTTAAGGTAAAAGATTACATGATTCTAATTGGATAGTTTTCTATATAAACAAATAAAAAGTCTGGCAGGCTCCAAAAATAGTAAGGGAAAGAAATAGCATGATTCTACGAAACGAACTTTAAATGAATTAAGTAAAAGGGATTCAAATATAGTGGTGTGTGGGTGAAGGAGCCAACCAAGTCTATCAAGATTGAGATGGAGTTGTTTAAGGTGAAAGATTACATGATTCTAATTGGATAGTATTCTACATAAACAAATAAAAAGTCTGGCAGGCTCCAAAAATAGTAAGGGAAAGAATTAGCATGATTCTACGAAAAGAACTTTAAATGAATTAAGTAAAAGCCGTCCTTCCACCCTTCCCTTGAACGAGTCGACATCTCTTAGCTCGGGCTTAATCACACACCTATTGTGAATGAGGCTTCATTAATGCTGTTTAAGGACGACCATTCATACCAGTTTATGATAGTGGAGTTAAGGTAAAATATTACGATTAAAATCCGTCCTTCCACCCTTACCTTTAAATGGTTCTAATTGAAGCACATTTTGGAAAACAAAAACAATACAATTAACCTAAACAAAGACAATCAAAAACTTAAAAACTACATACACAAGAGGTCTCGGTTTCGAGCCCATTGTGTACGCAGAAAACTTCCTTGGCAGAGGTCCCTGCTTCTAGCGCCTGGAAGTACTTAGTGGGGGTACCTTGGAAAGAAGACAAAAATAAAAACAAAAACATAACAACTAGTAAAGAGTTTAACCACTTATGACTGAATGGTTCTAGACAACTCCTACAAGTTTATAATAGAGGAGCATAAGGTAAAATATTACATACTTCTACTAGAAAACCTTTCATTATAGACATAAACATAGAAAACGGTCAGGTGGATTTCAAACAAAATTAAGAAAAGAAATTGAGTGTACACAGGATGTCACCTTTTTTCACGCTTTTTAATATATTTTTACTTAAAAAAAAGAATAAGGAAAGAAATTGCATGATTCTGAGAAAGAACTATTAAATGATAAAGTTGGTAATGTTATTTAAGGAAAAAAGTTATTTTAATGGAAGCTCATTTTGGAAAACAAGCACAATACAACAAATAACCTAAAAGAAACAAAAAAATAAAAAATGAAAAAAACCACAACAACAAATGAAGAGTCCAACTCTTTACGGTTGCATGGTTCAAGACCACTCCTATATGGTTGTGAAGGGTTGTTGTCCGCAACAGCAAATGTAATCCATTATTTGATTAATGGACTGTAAATCACCAGGAACTTGGAGGAAATAGTAAAAAGATTAATTAGCCGAAGCCAATTTTTTTGTTTTGTCGGACTCTCAAGCACAAACTTTTATTTGGTGGGCTGTTGTATTTGAAAATACTCATAAGGTTAACTTTGGAATGAAAATGTCAAAACCCATAGGCAGCCCTCCCTTTATATACAGTATAAATAGATAACTAATAAGATACCTTGCGGATGTGAATGAAGCTCAACATCCGGGGTCAGGGATATGTCTAAACTCAAAGATCAAAGTTACGCAGCCTTACTCCTACAAGCAAAGAGGTTGTTTTTGTAGTCCGATCACCTAAACTCCAAGCCCCAGTAGCGTAACCTTACCATTGCACCTAGGGTTGCCTTTCCAGATATATAATACATGCTAAAATTGCTGGAACACCTAGCTGGACTTGTGTGACCATCTTTCATAACGCATCACAAAAAGCACGCATAGTTTGATTTTTTTTTTTTGAAGAAAGCACGCATAGTTTGTTAGTGAAGTTTTGTAACTGTATGGAGTAAAAAGATTCTTTTTACTACCAAATTAGGACCCAATATGAGATTTGACTTGTGTCATAAATGGAGAAAGAAGGGTCTCCCTTGAACAATGAATGCGAACAGTTATGCTTTTCATTCTCTAACCTGTTGTATTATGTATTCTTGGATATATACTTGATTGATTCAATGTACATTTACCAAGACAGAAAGTCGTCACGAGTAGGAAATGTGCTGAATGTCATCTCATGGATGTTGCTCCTTTTTGTGTTAAACATTTAGCGTATAGTAACCTGATCATTTTGTGTATGTGAAGCAATTTGCATAGCATCTCAGAAACCTCTTATTGCTGTTCTCAATATTTATTGCTAAAGTAACTATGACAACCTTTTTACAGGTTGGGCTTATATCTGATGAGAAGTTAGTGGATCTACTTGATTTAGCATTATCTGCAGATACAGTTAACACTGTGAAGAATTTGAGAGAGATCATGGAGTCTGGTGTTGAGCCATTGGCTTTGATGTCACAACTGGCGACAGTAATAACTGATATTCTTGCTGGTAGTTATGATTTCAGGAAAGAAAGGCCTAGAAGGAAGTTCTTCCGACGACAAGCATGTAAGTCAAAACTAATTGGTCCTTCTCATGTTGAAACAAGTGTAATTCATTGATTTGATGATTAAAAAGATATCACTTGAGTAGTTACAAATTATGGTGCTGCTGATAGCTCCCTTATCTGACTATACAAGATGATGAAGCAGCAGTAAGTGCTACTGTTTTGCAGGATTTTTAAAGTAGTTTAGTGTATCTAGAACAACTCTTTTATTATTATTATTATTGTTGTTGTTGTTGTTGTTGTTGTTGCTATTATTATTATTATTATTATTATTATTTAGAATTCTATTCATCAATGCGGAAATGTCCAAAATCTAGGGGTTATAAGAACAACTCATCTTCATGTCTTTCTCTTTCCTCTATCTCAATATATTAGCAAGCATAAGCGCGCAATGCATGTGAAAAGGTAATACAAATATAATCCCATGAGGACTGTTAGAAAAGAATACAAACATAATCATTTATGAGCCTATAACTTAATTTACATAACTCATCACGAAAAGAGATTTTAAATTTTTTTAAAAATTTTTTCCTTGCTCCCTATCATCAACCTGGTTTTTTTTTTTTTGTTTTTGTTTTCGGCAAAAGTAATGAAATTTATTAATGAAGGGAGAAACGTTTAGGGGAAAGTTGTATTAGGAACAAACAAACAAACTCAGTGTCAAGCTAAACGTGACTAGAATAGCATGTCTATTCACACCGAGCTCTCTGTGAAAGTACTTATTTTTTTAAAGGTCATTTTGCTTTGATGCGGAAGGTATGAAAAAGGAAAAGATTTGAGTGATCTATGATTGTTGTTAATGTTTGAAGATATGATTTGTTGCAGGACAAACATACCTCATCCCAAAAAAAAAAAAAAAAAAGGTGGTAGCCTTATTTACTCAAAAGTTTCAAAAGCCTTAGAGAATAAGGTTCCATCCCACATCACACCTGCAGGTGGTTTGTAGGTTCAAGTCTTGTGCAGGGGAAACTTAAAGCCCCCTCATGTATAGCTTCTCAAAACTTGTGAAAAAAAAAAACTAACTTAAATATTTTAAATATCATAGGACGCCAATAAATATGAAAATTGTGGACTGAATAAAGGCAAATAGTTTCATTGAAAACTCCCCAGTTATGGACTCCAGGAAATTGTCAATTGCTTATAGCAATTTCTGGGGAAAAAGATTATAAGTAACTCACTTTAGGTAAGCTTTTATGTTGCTGCCTGGTAAAAATTGAGGTTTCAGATCCCTATTCAATTCAAACTATTAAATATCTCTCTCTAAAAAGTAATAAGAATAAATGATATGGTGCAATAGGTGGATACTAGAACATGTAACTTTCCTATTATCAAATAATGTTAGAGAGGAGACTTATCCCTCGAGGAATGAATGAGTCCAAACAACTCCTACACAACTTCTCCTTTTGCACTTAATAGTTAATATGGTTATGAGTACACAAATTAGATTATTAATTTGGACTGGAATTTATATTACGCGACAATATACAAGAAAAATTAGGAAAGAGAATCTCAGAAGGGCATTTTTGCAAGTAAAAGATCTAATCCCATAAAGCTGTCTTGGTTTTAAATATAGTATAGATTTATTATGCTTTCGTCTTCTTCTGAACTGATGAACGCTTTTTGCATTGCAGTGTTGAAAGAAGATATGGAAAAACTCCGACAAGCACTGAAAACACTATCAGAAGCGGAAAAGCAGCTGAGACTGTCGAATGACAGATTAACGTGGCTGACGGCCGCATTATTGCAGCTTGCTCCTGATCAGCAGTATATGTTACCCAGTTCCTCTGCAGATACGAGTTTAAATCAGAGTCCATTGGGCTTAAATGCTGGTGGAAGAGAGAGGCCCAGGAAAAGTAACGTTGATCAGTCTGAGATGCTTGCTACTCAAAGAGGATTGTCATCAAACACTAGAATGGAGAACCTGCAAGCTGGAAGTTCTAGTAAGATGAAAGGAGGTAGTAGTAGTGTAAGTAGAAAAGGATATGCAGGGGTGGAAGGAACTAGAACAAGTAGTAAACAGTTGCCAGGTAAACTTCGTCAGGAAATTGAAGCAATCTGGTTAGAGGTGCTTGCACAGATTCAAACAAATAGCTTAAAAGAGTTTCTGTATCAAGAAGGAAATCTGAGTTCAGTCAATTTTGGTGCAGGTACTTCTAAGTTCTAACATGCATTTTACTTGTCGAAGTATGCCATATTTAGTGCCCCATTATTATACTTTCTTTAGATTTGTTTCAACAGTTTACCTTTTCATATTCTGTATCAACACTTTAATCTCATGGAAGCCTGATGGAACTGTCAGACAATTTTAGTATGTGGAATTAATCTCAAATTTATAGACTAATCAATCAGTGGTAGTAGATGGAGGAAGATCTATATTCTAGCTGCTACAACTGCCTCGCCGCTTGTGGTATTAGGGGCAGCATAAAATTGGCACTTCCCTGACACAGCATTGGTGGGAGTCTCATTCATGCCGTTACCAACTCATTGAAAGGCATAAGCTCTTAGATAGGGCCTTCACCAATATATATCAAGCTTAACACTCCCCCCACGCATGGCCCCGCTCAAACGTGAGAGAGATAACTAAAGATGCATCACCAGGGGCATCACAAACCAAATAGGGTGCCAATATGTGCACTCACATTATAGCACGTAACATATGCAAGTAGGGTGGCTTGAACCCGAGACTAGGACTCAACTAGGACTACCATGTCAAGTTACCAAGTCATCTAAAAGCAGCTTGGGTTCTTTCCGTAATGAACTTGGAGGTCCCTCTTTTCCGTTATAAATAATCCACTCTCGTCAAAGCATAGGAGGTTATTCTAGACATGAAAATAAATATATATATTTCTTGAGAACCTTAAGTCTTGGCAATTGTTAATTGTTCCATATTCATCAATTTCTCTTTTCCTTTATAAATAATCCACTCTCGTCAAAGCGTAGGAGGTTATTCTAGACACGAAAATAAATATATATATTTCTTGAGAACCTTAAGTCTTGGCAATTGTTAATTGTTCCATATTCATCAATTTGGTGTTAACCACCTTATGCAAACTAATTTGCTGAGCAAGTGTTGCAGAGAACTTTTTCAAACTTCCGTCATAGAAATTTCTAGGAATTTCTGATGCAGACAACCTAGAGATCCACCACTCTGAGGGTTGTGTGGCAAGGGGTTATTGAGATCCACACTCAATTAAGGGATGCAACCAAAGTATTCGACCACAGGAAAACCACTAATCTCATTAACCAAAACCCAATTACAATGATGACGTTACATCTACTAATAATCCTAGATGAGCTAAAATAGCTCTAAACACTTGGTACAATAAATACATAAAATACATCAAAACAATGTTTTTATAAATACCGATACAAAAGACAAAGCTAATACTATGTTTGGCGTATAACTCGATCAATTTACATCATAACAATGTTTGATACATGCTCTTTCTTCTCTCTTTAAATATTTCAATATAAGTGCAAGTTTTCTTAACTCCCTTGGTACATTGATTCTTCTAATTTAATCAATATTGATGTTGCTGGATACTAAAAGGTTGCTGATTACAGGATTCGGTTAACTGCAAATTAAATGTATCTATTAGTACCTTAAAATGACATGATAGTAATAGCTTCAAGCTTTCAAGATGACATTATGTCTGGTTTTCACTTGTTCTTGTATGCCAATAATAACATTTAGTTGAAGTATACAACTTGGAATGGAGATGCAAATCTAATATTGTAACGACCCGAGCCCGAAGCCCGGTCCGCCACGCATAGCCCACGCACTGGCCACTAAGCACCTGGGTCAACCGACCCACCACAAGCCACCCAAAAGTTCATGGATAGGTTGGTGCCCAGTGGTAGTGGGTGGCCACTTATAAGGCACACACAAGTCTCACATCTACCCGATGTAGGATATCACAATTGTGATATCCCACATCGGGTAGATGTGAGACTTGTGTGTGCCTTATAGTGGCCACCCTGGGCACCAACCTATCCATGGTGGCTTGGGTGGGCCAGTGCGTGGGCTATGCGTGGCGGGCTTCGGCTCGGTCGATAAATATATCCAGTAATACTATGAATTATACTCTGAGCGTGATGCTGAGTCTGATTGTCACTTGTTCTCGCATGCCAGCAATACGATATACTTCATGTGTATGAGGACTTCAACTGATTGATGACTTTTGCAGCTCCCACTGTTCAGTTGACGTTCAGTTCACATCTGACAAAATCGCAAGCAGAGAAATTCGGAAAGCAGATTTTAGATGCATTTGAGTACGTTCTTGGACAGCCTGTGACAATTGAAATCAGATGTTCAAGGAAAGATGTAAGAGCAGGGGCTGATACACCACTTACGTTACCAGCTTATCAGGAAGGCTCATCGCACATGTATCCGAACGCTGGGCAATTTAGCAATAAGAGAACCACAATGGCTGGAGACTATGATATCAGCAGAAGGGTTCAACAAGATAGAGATCATCTGACTCATGGCCAGTTACTGCATTTTGACTCCACTGGAATTGGAAGAAGTGAAATTGTTGAAATAGAAGCTTCTCCAGGACCTAAAAAGGACAACACAGAGCTTAACAGAAGAGACTTGGAAGGTGTTCGGATTGGAGAAACTGCTCCTAAACAAAAAAGATTAGGGGAACAAAATCAGAGTCAAAGCCTGGTCAAAAGTAAGGTGTCCTCGCACATGTAATTCAGCAAGCAGAAGGATGTACACAACGAAATGGATGGTCACAACGCAAAGCTGTGTCCATTGCCGAAAAGCTTGAACAAGAGAATTTGTAAGTTCCTTTTCCTCAGTTATACTGTAATATATTTTTCAGTGGCTTGCTTTCCAATAGTGTTTGTATATAAAGGAAAATGATTGACATAGTGACAAACTCCTCCGAGAATTGAATCTTAACACAGGTGGAGGGAAAGTAGTTTTGCCATGTCGGATATACAATGCGTCAGGCCTCTGACCTCCTCTCCCTTTCTCTGCTACTGAATTAGCATCATATTACCCTTGTTATATTGAGATACATCCCTATTTATATTCAGGCTACTGTTCAGAATTCCAATTCTAATGTTGATCTGCTACCTAGATATTTAGCAAAATACTGGAAACAAATTAAATCCCAGATTGAACAAATATTAACCTAAATCCACAATAATCGTTATTCTCGCACTAACTCCAGCTAGTTCTCATTACCTACATTCTGATTTGGAAGGAGTTTTAAAGGTAACTGTGAAAAATGATGACGGTTAAAGGTTGGGATTATTGTTACTGTGACGAGGTAATATCTTAGGGAGAGAGACAGAGAGGGGGAAGGAGAGAGATTTATATGTGTGTGGCAAGCAGAGCTTCATCGAGGTAGAGCCAAATTTTACAGTTTTTTGCCCAATTACTTGGTTGCTGACTGTTAGGCTTACAATGTCCTTGTTCTTCATTCTTTTTAAACGATGGAATCAACTGAGGGAAGAAGATGAGACTTTCTTGAGGAACGCATGTGCTGAACATCAACTATAGTGTGTGGGATGTAGCCCTCAAAACTAGCTAATTAGAGAATACATGCAGTGGGCCATTTTCTGTGCTGAATGTACATGCCAATTGTGATTCAGAGGACATTCTATTAAAAGTGTTTCGGTCCTTGTATCACTACTCATATATAAATAGATTGTTGGTGAAGAAAAGTTAAACCTTCTAATAAAAGCTATGCATGCACCAAAACAGTTGAGTTAATAGATTAGGTAGTCATTAATAAGGATAGCCTAGATTGGCATTGCATTTCTGATTTTGTACGAGAGTCCAAGATCTTTTCAAGTAGTTGTCCATGGGATGTCCAATTATTATTAGTGCATTCTTATTTCAATTTTTTCCTATTTTATATATGGTGGTTGGTAGATCACAACAGACTCTATGCAGTTCGTTTCTTATAATAAAATTGTAAGTATTGACATTGAAATTCTTCAACTCTCTGTCTCTCACCACACGTGTGCCCGGATTAAGTATGATTTGCTTTTACATGTGTACTTAACCTTTTCGCAGGAAATAGGCGCTTGAAATGAATATATCATCAATTGGAAGATTTATGCCTTACCTTTCAATAATATACGTTTTATTTTCGTTCAAACCAGTTTCTGTTTTACTATGGTTCCTGTAGTCAGTTTCCCTTTTGTCTAAAAAGATCTTTCGTACTAGTTACTACTGGGGCTTCCTTTGTTACCCTTTATGTGTAAATATAACTCTGAAGCACTTATATAAAATGGGTGCTGTTATGCCCAAAAGTTGGTCATCAAAAAGCACTATTCTGATGCCTAGAAACGCTCTACGAAGCGAATTTCCCAATCTTAAGTGCTGTGTTGCTCATCACTTCTAGGTTGACATCTGCGTAATTTGCATGCTTCTGTTTATTCCTTATTTTGGCAACTACAATCTTGGGATGTTGCGATCCAAATGGGGGAATATGGTCATCAAAGCTTCAATTTCCTTTTTATTTTTGTGGTAAAAGTGCAATTTAAGCTGTATTTGAAACAACTCTTCAAAAGCTCTAACATGTTCTTTTTTTCTTTCCTTCCTCTATTTTGATTCTTTACAGAAGACTGGAACCTAGATCAAGAAACTTGCTGTGCTGGAGAGCATCTAGAGTAACCCGTCGGAGGGTAAGAACTGATGCATTTAATGAGATTTTAGAAGCTGCTGAAGGAATGCATATAATATCTGCTGAAATACTGAGGTTTATATAGCCTACTAAATAATATTACTAATACTCCCTCCATTCCATTTAGAGGGTCCTGAGGTCCTTTTTGGAATTTTCCGCTCAAAGAGTCTTTTTAAAAATTACGCGTGCAATTTTCATGATGTTCCGACATTACCTGTCATATATGACGTAAACAAGTATAATACGAAAGCAAATGTTTTATTATTACGGTTAGGTGCAAGGGTAATTATAATCTATCTCCTAACTGTTTGTCTTTCCAGTTCTGGACTCCTTTTGAGTGGAACGGAGTGCATATCATGTTAATTGGTAGCAATTCTGTGCTAGAAAGAGTTTTTCCTTATTGTAGACAACTTGAAGTTGTGTAGAATTATGTACTTATGAAATAGGTGATACAATGAAACAAGTCATAGGAATATCTTGGTGTCGGAAAGCCAAATAGCATTATGTTGTGAGTAATAGTTGGTAATGTTATTTTGTAATATATGGTTATTGCTTCATCAATTTTGACAAACTTCCGGTTACTTGCCCTTGGCTAGCTAAGATTTGGTTTAGCTAAGAAAGTTTTCTTACAGCACCTCTTACAAAACAACATCCTTTATTTGTGTACGGACTAGATCAGTATCATTGCTTTAATTGCATGTTTAAAGCTTGGTTTCTTAATTCATTGAGGTTCATTGTTGAGCTTGTGTTGTGTGCGTGCAGCTCTCCCGTATGAAGATTAGAACGAGGAAGCCACAAGCTTTGCTGAAATTTGTCTCCTGTGGGAAGTGTCTTTCTGCTAGATCTCCAAGGTAATACATAAAACGAGTAAATTGGACGGATCTCAAGTATTCATGGTGTAGTAGCTCAGTTGTTTAATTTTATTTATTCATGTCCCGACATTTAGAGCACCAATTCATAAGCCCAATCCTTTTCCTTTAATAGAATAAACTAGAGTAGTGGAAAAGCAATTGTTCAGTTTTTTTATCAATGAAACTTAAACTTCTTTTTCTAGTTATTCAAGCCTTCGTTTTTTTTTTTTTATTTTTTAATAATCGCACCCTTCCCCTACTCTAGGCCCCGTGAGTCTACAAAGTTGTTATTTTACTCGTGTCATGAAATGTAGTAAACTGATGCAGCAGGTATCCTCAAAAGATAGGGTTCTTTCGTTGACCTTAATTGATATAAACATTTACTCTTTTGCGCATGGTGCTACGGAACTGCAAATAGCCAGTTCTGCGTATTTCATTTCCTGCTTACGAGAAGTATTGTGGAATTCGTTAGTGCAAAAGTGCATGCGTGTTATATCTCTATTCAAGTTAAACCTCTGCTCAGGTCTCGAAATAATGTCTTGTGTGCGACTGTGTATGTATGGAATTACTAGCCCAGAATTTGTTTCTTGTTTGTTTTTCCTCTTTGGGGGGAGAAACAGACGACTTTTCCATGTTAGGGATATTAGCTTTTGGAATATGGCACCTTTTAATTTTATACAGTCATTTTCTTCCCAAATGTCTCCTTCCTTCGCGTTCGTTTCTGATCCATATTCCTTTTAAACTCACTCATTTGATTCCCAAATGTCTCCTTCTTCAGAGAATCAGAGTGGCTTTTCTGAAGAAATGACAATCTAACGGGTAGATTATATGTGAACTTGAGTTGGTTTGAGAATGTGCTCATAAAATGGTAGTTTTGGAATCTAAGACCAATAAGGACCGACTTTTGTTCTCCTTATTCTTGAAGGGGGACCAAAGAAAGGTTTCTAAAGAACAAGTTGGAATTGACAATTAATTTGACATCTATTCTGGACCACTCATAGTTTCCTCGGCATCAATGCGTAAGCATATCCCAGTTCTTGTTGATTCTTTCTCCTCCAATTTAAATTTTTTTTTTTTATAAATAATTTTCTTTTTTAGAAAATGACTTTATTCATTTAAGAACGAAGAAAATAGTACGATTTCAGGGTTCTTGATTTGACTTGAACGTGTTTCTCTTTCGCAAATCAATCGTAATGGTTGCGTTGCGAGTGTAGTGGGGAATGACACTACTAGCCATTTTCTAGCGCCATTTGTTTTGGTCGATCAAGTAGTTTTGAATAAACATATGTATTTTTTGAATATATATATTTTTTTTCCCAACAACAATACGTATATTTTTGAAAATTTTGCCATCTGTGTAACATCAATTTTTAATTTTTAATATTTTAGTCATACCTATACAATTTTTTTGTAATGTACTCCCTCCGTTCCTAAATTATTGTCTTGTTTGACCCGACACGAATTATGAAAAAATAATTGACTTAATTATTAATATTGGTATATTATGTATTTTCTTTTAATGCACATGCGTATGTGACTTATAATTAAAGTAGGGAGAAAAAGTAAGGATAAAATGGTAAAAATAATGTCCTAAAAAAGAAAATTTTAAATAAGACAATTATTTAAGGATGGATAAAAAAGAAAAATAAGACAATAATTTAGGGATGGGGAGCGAGTATAATTGTTTTATTTCCATTCTCATTTGTGTGCTTTTTCTTAGAGTGGTCAGTGGAGGAGGGATGTTTTTGCTCAAATATGATCCGACTATATGTTATTATATTAATATTAAAAAGAATATATTATTATATTTAATAACATATAATATCCCAGTGACTAGCAGCGGGTTTTTATATACATTTAATGGTTTTTGAAGTGTTTTTGCGTTTACTTTTTCTTTAATATAGTTTAGGTGATTTTGCGGATGCTTTCGGTCTTAACAAATGTATAATACTTTCTCCGTTTTGAAATTATTATCTTGTTTAATTCGATACACAGATTACAAAAAATTAATTAACTTGATTGTTAATATTGGTATAATGTGTAGTTTTTTTAATGTATATGTACATGTGGTCCATAATTAAAGTAACAAGAAAAAATAAAAATAAAATGGTAAAAGTAATGTTCTAAAAAAACTTTCAAACAAGACAATTATTTTAATTTATTGGTGCTTTAAATGTTAACGAGTGCATAGTAATTATACTTACTCAAATGTATAGTGATAGACTAATTTAGCTCAAGAACATGTTAAAAACCTCGTTAATTCTAAACAAGTACGCTTCTATTAATTAATTGTACTCCCTTCGTGTCTAAATAATAGGCACTCATATTATTAAGAAAAATAAATTGAATTTATTAGAAATATTGATATTGATATAATAGGTATTTTTCTTTAAAGATCTTGAGCGGCTATAACTAAAGTAGAAAGAAAAAGTGAGAATAGTGGTAAAAATATTTTTCTAAAAAGTAAAATTTTAGGACGAGATAATTTTTTTAAAACGAACTAAAAAAAAAAGATAATTATTTAAGAACAGGAGAGTATAGAAAAGATGAAGAGTACATTCGATAGATGCCAATATATATATATATATATATATATATATATATATATAGAGAGAGAGAGAGAGAGAGAGAGAGAGAGAGAGGAGTATTATTTTTAAATTATCCCATGCAAAGGACGTGGATTTTTCTAGTTTTGCATTACTTTGACTTCCAAGGCTTTTTGCATGGATTGGTTGGACACGTGAGTCGCATAGGTTATTTTGGTTTAATTTATGTGATTTGGTCAAAAAAAAAAAAATTAGGTGAACCATATATAAGTGACCAAACAAATATAAGCGGCGGCCGGCGGGGAGGGTTGCTCAATTCAGCCGAGTAAACCAATACTCCCAGTCTGTCCAGAAAATAGTCTTGTTTTTTTTTGTTCAATTTAATTAATTTTATTTATAATTTTTTTTTAAAAGTTGTTATGATGATATTCTTAATATTGTATTAATGTTGAAGTTTAATTATTTAAAATGTACTTTCTACGTCACTAAATAAGTATCCATGTTTAGTTTTATACTACTAACATTAAAGAAGTTGAATTTTGAGTCATTTGAGTGCATTAATGTACTCAAATGTCCACAAATAACATTAGATGTTTACACTAGAATATGATATGTATCAAAGATAAAATTAGTAAATTTATACAAAACTTTAGGGGGGAAAAAAATTAAATTAGGGATGGAGGGAGTGATAAATTAATAATGATTTGCTATTGAGCTAAGTTGATTTTCTAATATTAAAAATAGATTTTTCTTTGAGAAAAATAAAGTTGACGCTAAAAACTCTCGAATGTTGTAAGTGGGTACCTCTCGCAAGAAAGGTTAGAAGCGTGAACTTCTCTTAGAAAGTTTTTTACATATAAAAAAGCTCAAAAGTCGAAACTGAGACATCTTTCTTAACTAATCTGACCTCCTTTTACCCGACCCAATCTCTATTAGTACTCTTTGAATATGTAGTTGAGAGTTTGAACCCTATCAAAACGAGATTAGTGGTCGTGGTCTCTTACTATGTATGCCTCGCTAATCTCGACTTTGATTCACTTGAATAATTATACAACATTTGGCATCCACAATGTAATAAGAATATCCACGTTACGTGTTCTCGTAATAAATTTAACCAACAAGTGTGTAGATCAGCTGGTAAGGGAGTTGTTCTAGTTTAATCATAGGTTTCGAGTTCGAGTCCTATGAAACGCAGCTATTAAAAACTTATTGGAGTAGCTTCTACTGTCAGGAAATTGTGTACTTTTGAAAGTGAGCTCTTTACTTAAAATATTTCAAAATAAAATAATAAACTAATTTTTTGCAATAAATAAAGATGATAAATTAATAATCTAGGAGTTTCTTATTTTCGTTTAGATAATTTTTTTTTTCTTTGATGATGTTCAGAAAAATAATTATTAGCAAACAATGTAAAAAGTTGAGAAATTGGGATTAGTACTTCTCATTCTTTTAGATGAAACGCATTTATCAATTTTTTTTAACTTGTGCACAAGATTTCATGTACTGTATAATGGAGTAATGTAATTAAAGGTGGGATGATGCTACCTTTCTCTAAATGAAAATAACAGAGCAATCAGAAAAAATCAAACAAATAGCATTATGATGTTGTACTTTGTGCGAATACACGGTAACATTATCCGTGCAATTGACGTTCTATTCTCACAAGGTACAACATTGCCATGAGTGCAAAAAAATTCTTAAAAGGAAAGTGCTAGGGCAAGAGAATTGATTTATAGATTTGTTTTACAGCAAGCATTAAAATGTTTGTGGGATCCTTTCTTTCTAATTGGGATCTATATTCCTTATGTTTATAGTACTACAGAATGATTTGATAATAACACTTAATCACAGTAAAGTTGTTTCGTTATGAAGTAAGACAGTTTGATAATAAAATAGTTTTGATCGAGTATATTGAGTTTGCACAGCGAAAATTATAATTGCAAAGGTGACTCAAATGTTCAACAAGTTATAATTTTATTTTGTTATAGAAACAACTGAGAGTTTTATATGAGAAAGATTAGCTATTTCTGAGAGAGGCTAGATGTTTTGAAGTTAATCAGTAAAATGTTTACAAATAAATAGCTAAGTAATATACAAACATACAAGATAGCAGTAAGCACTAAGTAAAGAGTGAGAGATAGAGAAATTGACACAATGATTATAGTGGTTCGAATCTTAATATCCTACATCCTTTATCCTCACATGCCTCTGGCTTAATGAGACATTAATCTACTATAATTCTCTTATTATATAGATTATTGAGATCGAACGAATTCTCTCAATTTCTTCTCAACTAGTTAGTTCTCCAACTAGGTTCTTCACACAAGGTAAACACAAGAATGTAAAAGAAAAACTTCTATGAATTGACTCTAGATAGTCTGATAGAAGAGAGCTTGTAGATCTTTGACAGCTTGTACGTTGAGTGATTGCTAGCTTGAATGCTTGTGCTTAGAGATGTTAATCGAGCTGGCTCTAGCGGTTTCGGGCCAGCCCTAGCGGGCTTCGGGTTAGACGGTCCAATTTTTTCGTGCTATTGATATTACGGACCTAACCCTAACCCTAGCGGGCTTCGAGTTAAACGGGCCACTAACGGGCCTCAACTAAAAAAAAATGCATCGCAATCTCAAAAAAAAAAAAAACTAATATATTTCTTAGCGAAAAATAAATGCATCTACAACCCACTTCTATAGCTATTTTCACTTCAATCCTCAATTGTCGCCCTCATGTGACCAATTCCAACAGATGAAATTTTTAACATATAGCGAAAAAATTGCAAAGAAATACTAAATCAAAGACTAGAACAAACAAGTAGATAATAAATATAGTAATTGATACCAACTACAATGAAAAATTAAATGGCCCTTCAATTCTCCCCAAAACAAGTTTGGAAGAACACAACACAGAGGGAGCCATAAAACAAGATTCTATCTACTACTCTGCTCCAACACCACAAGTATACAGTCAATAACAACGTATCTGGTCACTCTCAAGCCCATTCCTCAGTCAGATCACATCACAGAGTTTAATTATATTGGATAAAAGAAATGCTATAGCTAACAACCAAACAGGATCTGATAAACTCGCACTACGGAGTGGAGTTGATAAAAGCATATGAAAAAAGTTGAATCAGAGTATCATGCCTTGTGGGAAATGTTGCGGAGCTAAGAGAAGGAAAGTCGGACTGAGTTGCAGCTTGCGTAGACAGCCGACGGGACTACGGTTTGACGGAGTGATGGGCTTCAGGCTTGTGTTATGACTGTGAGTATGTGAGAAATGAGAACTGAGAGAGAGTGAGAGACGAGAGACTCTGAGTATGTGAGAAGTGAGAACGGAGAGAGAGTGAGAGACGAGAGAGAGAGTGAGAGACGAGAGGGAGATTGACTGAGTAAGAGAGAAATCAACCTTGGTTTGGCTCCTTGCGAATGGGGGCTTTTTGCACTTTAAGCTTAGGGTTTCAGACAAATACTCAAAAGTTACTCTTTTACCCCTCAGCCCGCGGGCGAGCCCGTGAAACTCGCGGCCCTATAAGGTCAGCCCGTTTAGCCCGGATGTTTAAACGGTCCAAAAATTTTCAACCCTAACCCTGATTTTTTCGGTTTAAACGGGTTGACCCTACGGGCTGTGACCCTTTTAACATCTCTACTTGTGCTCTATGTATTTGCTGTTTCTTTCCTTCATTTGAGATGTCCTTTTATATATGCAGTTGATTGAGAAAACTAGTTATTGTTCAACGGTTGATTTTGCAACTTGTATCATCCAGTTGTCTGATAATGTGCAGTTGTCAGCTTGATATGTTCGTTGTCTCACAGGGAGATGTTTGTCTCACAGCTTCTTGGTGTCGCCCTAATTAGGGTTTCTCCTACGAGTGGCATCTTTAAAATTCTTTATTGCCCTTGAAATGACCATTGTATATGTTAAGTTTTAGCGGGTCAATTATAGCTGTTATGTTTATGTGAAACAATTATGTTCTTCAATTTTAGTTGGTTCCATTCTGTAAAACAGTCAAAGAACGATGACCAAATCTGTTAATATAAAACTCTTTTTACATTATTCCTAATCATAAATGGAAGTTTATTTAACCTATTAGCATCATCAAAACAAACAATATAAAAAAAAGGTCCCAACCGTGTTGTACGACACAATTATTAATACATTGGTACGTTGTAAGGTACAACACTTTAATGCTTACTGTCAACCAAATCTATAAATCAATTATATTGCTTTAGCATTACTCTTTTAAAAATTTAAACTTCAAATCTTTATACTTTTAAAAAATATAAAATAATACTCCTTCCGTTCACATAAAGAGTATACTTTCAAAATTATGTCTGCAGTCTTTATAATTTTATAATTTTATCATCCACTTGTGGTATAAATATATTCCTTCGTTTAGGGCCGGCCCAACACTTATGGAGACCTAAAGTGATCTCTAAAGTAAATAATCTTTTTATTAAAATTATTATATTTTTATTTGAAATTTATCTTTCGTGTTATTTAAAAGTTAATCCACTTAATCTTTGTTGAGACATTGTCGATCTTAGATAATATTTTATTAGTTTTAGTTTCAAATTTTTTTTCTGCCAAAGCAACAGTTATGAGAATCATTAACATTATTCTATAAGCGATATACGCATAACAAGTATTATTATATTATTATGTCAATTAGTGTATCATTTTTCACTTGTAATTTCTCTTAAAATTTTTAGTTATATAAATAAATGTAATCCATCAATATCTGAGTTGTTATAATGTTTTAATGAAAGTTCAAAGTTAAGACAATTTCTTTTAAATTTTCATTATCCAATGACTATAATTTCTCAATGCTAAACGAAAAATAAAAAATATCTTGATACATTTTAAATTGTTCAAATATATTTTGAAATGAAGTGATTGTTTTATCAATTATGTACAAAAAGTAATCAATTTTAAGTAATTCTTTAGGAGCTAGATCTTATTGCTTCATTGTCAATAATTTCATCAAATTATTTATTTTTACTAATAATACGTTTTTCACGGAACTTAGGTTCTATATTCATTTCAATAGCAATTTCTTTGACAGAAATTATAGGATTTTTAAATCCATCTTCCCTATATTTATCAAAAAATGAAATTAGACTTTTCAATTGTTGTATAGCAACATCGATACATATATCATTTGATTACATATTTTTACTAATTGAGTTTATCGCAAATAATATCTCATACCAAATAGACATACCTAATAAAAACTCAAAGTTTTCAAGCTCTAAGTTACTAAACTATTAATAAGTGGGTGAGGGAAAAAAAAAAGTTGCTCTTAACATTTAAAAAATATATTTAAATAAGAAGTTTTTTTTTTTTTTCTAATTTTTTGTGAGGCCTAAAGCTAGGGCTTTAGTGACTTTACCCTTGGGCCGTCCTGCCTTCATTCCACCCAAAGAGTCCACATTTAAAAAGTCTAATAATTAAGGGATATATAACTAGTATTGAAGTTGATCATAATTACAAAAATATTTGAGTATAATCAAAATATTTATAGTGTATGTGGAGAGTAAGGTTGAAAATTTTTTATTGACATTGTAACCATAATTTTTTAAAGTGGACTATTTAAGTAGAATGTCTAAAAAAATAGTGGACTCTCTTAAAACGGAGGGAGTATTAACTATGCTCAAGTATTTTTGTAGTTATAGCAAATTTTAACATAATTTATATATCAAATAATTATTAGAGTTTTTAAATGTGAAATATTTAAATGCAATGACCGAAGTATTCAGTTTTATCGTAAGTGAAAATAAACATTGAGAAATGAAAATACTACTTAAGATATTTGAAATTTGGGCAAACTACACAAATGATCCCTGTACTTTTAAGATATTTTGGGATTCGTCCCTAAACTAATTTTTGCAAAAAATATATCTTTGTACTTATCAAGTGAAACGCATTTGGTCCCTCCGTCAAACTCCGTTAACTTTTAGCTGTTAAATGCCTATACGTGCTTGTCATGTGATTTTTCTTAAGGGTATTTTTGTCCAATCATCACCTCTTTCCTCAAATAGTAGTTCTTGTTTGGGTGACATCTGCGACCCATCACGCCGCCATTAACGCATGCCACCACCAACACCAAAATCTAGATGCAAAATCAAAATCCATATTGAAACGATAGTAATCTGCTCGTGTTCATTATCCTAATTAAATCCAATATAACCTCGGGGGTGCAATTCCCAGTTAAATGTGTAAAAATTGGGTCGAGATACGGGGATCCGGGTTAATGTATTGGATTCTAGGGTTTAAATTTGAACTTGTTTCGCAGACGACGCCATTGGTTGTTGGGCGGTGGTTGAGAGGGAGGGCGAGGGCCTTAGGTTTTCATTTTTGAGCTGGGTTTTGATGAAGAGCTCATAGTGTGTGTGTGTGTGTGTGAGAGAGAGAGAGAGAGAGAGAGAGAGAACAGAAAAGTTGATCTACTAAGTGTGTATTTGTTTTTTTTTTTTTTTGCATTTAGTTCATCAACCTTCTTGGTTTTCTTGAAATCCTGTGTTGGAAAAGATTGAATTTTAGTATATTTCATGGATTCTTGGTTGTTGATTTCTGAAAGAGTATTGACATTAATTTCGGTTTTACTTTTGTTTTATTGGGCAACTATACAATTGGTCCCTGTATTATTTATAAGAAAATGACTAATTTACCCTTGGGTAAAATCATGACATACACGTGATTTCGCTTAACGGAAAAAGTTGATGGAATTGGACAGAAGGACCAATGGCGTCAAGATATTAAGTTCAGAGACCGCTGGTATGTGGTTAAGACGGATTCCAAAAAGGTCAAGAAGTATAGGACCATTTGTGTAATTTGCCCTTGAAATTTAACTAGTCAATACTGCCGGGATTATCCTTAAAAAGAAAGTAAAATGAAATGCTGGTGAATTAAGTCAACTCATTGGTACGACCAAGATAATATAGTTCCAAGTGTAGATAGGCGAGATTAGATGGATTTGTCTCAAGTGTAAGAATCCCACGGTGTTTAACCTAGAAAATTCGATACTACATCTGTCCCAAAATAATTATCATTTTAGTAAAAAAAATTTATTCTAAAATCATTGTCGTTATAAGATTTCAAGAAATATTTGTTCATATTTTGTCAAATTTGCCCTTATTTATTACTTTCATTAAAGAGGGTTGGTAAGAAGAAATAAAAAAAAAAAAAGTACTCCTACAACTTACCTATAATAATTGAACCTAAATAAGGGTTGATCAGTAGTATTTTTAAAAACTTTCTTAATCTGTATGGTGTATTCTTAGGTAAGGTAATTTAATGAATTAACTAAGTCTGTGCTTTGCACAGGTGTAATTTGACATTGAGATTAATCATTATATTTCAGAAGTATTTTTTATTTTTTATAAAAACTTATCATTATTAAATACATGTTTTGTTGACTTAATGTTCGATAAAATATGCAAATCGGTGGTCGTTTAGTATAGTATTTTATTTTAAAATAAGTAATTTTTATTGATTTTTATAGATGTATAAGTAGGGGTTCAATATTTGGTTTCATTCGTAAACCGAACCGAAAACCCGTCATCCGAACCAAAAAAACTGAAACCAAATTAAGATTCTGTTTTTGATTTGTTTTGGTTGGCCAAATAGTGTTCTAATATGGTTTTTGGTTCGCTTTTTGATTTTGACTTTTAAACCAAAAATTGAATTGAATAAAATAATAATAAAAATAAATTCATTATTATTATTTTTTATATAAATAATTATTAAATATATCATAACAGTAAAAATAAGTTTCTTAGTAAAATAATAAAATCTCAAATACAAGGCTAATTACATCGCATCCGCCACGCCATCCATTCCGTTTCCTAGTAAAGTAATAAAATCTCAAATATTTTATAAATCTAGGGGCATACACAATATTTAAAAACTAGATTTTTTTAAATTTTTAAAATTTCGGTTTAACGAAAATTGAACTGAAGTAAATTGAAAACCGAATTTGAATTTGATTTGGTTCGATTTTCGATTTTATGGTTTGAAAACAAAAAACTAAACAAATCGAACCGAATAAACCGAAAACCGAACCAATGAACAGAGCTAGGTATAAGTCAATAGTTGTATTTATATATCTTTTAGACTTAAATAATTTTTTGGTCCCTCTTATTTAACAAAATATGCATTTGGTCCCCCATTACAAAACAATTCATTGTGGTCCTTCCATATGTTTTTTTTTTTTTAGATTTCCCTTTCATGCCGTTAGTGTTGGACTTTTCGCTTGATTTTTAAATAATGACCAAATTACCCCACTTTTAACAATGGCATCCTTCCGTCCATTCTTCACGAACTTCATCTCTCTCCTCCTCTTCCCTTGCTACTTCATCTTTTTATGGCAATTGTGTCCTGACAATAATTTATTTATTTAACTATTAATAAATGTAGTAGATTAACAAAGTTTGTAATAAAAATAGACTCTCACTAAAATTTATCAAGTCAAATTAATCAAAGTAAATTTAAAATTTTGTTTATATATACGGTTGATTTTGTAATTCGTGATAATTTTGGTGAGTTTTACTTTCTCTTTCCATGGTGCCATTACTTTTTTCTCAATCCCTCTCTTATTTTTAATTTAATTATTAAAAGATTACAAAAAAAATTTATTTTAATTTGATTAAAACGTCCATTTTTAATTTATACAACATGAAATAAATTAGGCCACATAAGTTATAAATAGAAAAACATGAACGGTAAAAGCATTATTTTAATTTGATCAAACGTCAAATTTTTTTTTTCTTTTTTCCAAAAACGTCCATTTTCAATTTAAGGGAAAGTGTAGTGTACTTGCGTCCCCGGCGGGGGTTTGACGTAGTACGGTCGTCTGTATGTTTGACTCTCTTTATCTCTCAACCAATCCGACGCAATTCAAGGCTTGACTTAGTACCAAACGTGCCGTGATTTTAACGTTCGTTTTTTCCTTGTTGGTGTTATTTCCTTTTGATTGATTGTACTTCAATTGTCAGTCGACGTGTCCCTCTCTCAGACGTATGACTTAAGGCAAAGGCAAAGCCAGCTCTTGACTTTTAACGCATTCTTAGCCTCGTAACACGTGATATATTTATTCAGTGCATTAATTTTCACAATTAATAGTTGTAAATTACTCCCTCCTACCTTAAATTATGGTCTAATTTGACCGATGCATAAATTAAAAAATAATAATTAATTTAATTATTAATATTAATATAGTGTGTTGTTTGATTTAATATTTATATATATATATATATGTGATTTATAATTAAAGTAATATATTATTAAAATAGTATTGAATTCATCCGTAAATTATTATTTTATTTTTTTTGTTAAATTTTAAATAATTATCTTGTTTGAAAGTTTTCTTTCTAATATAATATTTTTATCATTTTACCATTTTTTTTCTTACTTTCATTATGGATCACATGCATATGGGCATTATAGAAAACTACTCATTATACCAATAATAATCAAGTCAATTATTTTTTCTTAATCGTGTACCAAGTCAAACAAAATAATAATTTTAAAACGAAAAGAGTACAAAGTAGACTTGAAGTAAACTTTATTTTAAAAACTATTTTAATACTATAACATGTCACTATTAATCGTAATTGTACCAAATGATATGATACTTTAAATTATTTTCAACGGGAAAAAAAAAATGCAAACACTTCTTCACCCATTTTTCTCTTTTACCCTTGGAGAGGATAGTTCTTAAATTTTAATTTTGTTTTTTGTTTTCAAAATTGAGGTATAATTTCCAACTAAAATGTTAAGAGGGATAGTCTTACCATATACAATAGCTTCTTTTGTTTTTTATTTTTTTTATTTTTTTCCCCTTATTTGTCGCAGAAAGTTTATAAGTAGGATAGATTGCTTTTTAATTTCAAGGTTAAGTCACTATATGACCTAAATAATGGCAGACTCGAACAAGCCTAGATCGATTCAAATTAGCACCTCTAAGTGTACCAAGATGAGCCTATTTTTGAACATCACCAATTGCTTGAGCCGAACTGGTCTTGGCATGATCGATTCATGTGGCTCGCGAGTAGATTTATCTTGGCATCCAATTAATTGAGATAAACTCTAGATATGGGATATCAATGTCGCATATTTAGTTGACTCCCATGAAGATCTAGCTGTCGATTTGATCTTAGAAATTCTCAATGGAACGGAATATACAACTATTTGGAAACGAATGATTAAATATTAGATGGCTCATAAGAGACGTCTCAACACAACTAAGCGCAACCTAGATGGTAAGACGCATTACCAACAAATCATAGGTCATAAGTTCGAATTACCACTGGGGTAAATGGATAATGAAAAAAAAAATAAAAAAAAATGTCTTACCATCTAAGCTACGCTTTGTTATTTTGAAATGTCTCCAGTTTTCCAGAAGATGATGAATTGATTGGTTGGGAAATTGTCGATGGAAGATTATAGAACAACAACATAAGAGTCTGTTTTGATATTTTGAACTGGAATTCAAACTATATGGAATCAAAATTAATAGATTTTAATTTTGTTAATTAAAATTCTATTGTTTGATAATGTCATTGAATTCTATATTCGTTTTTGAAATTTAGTGCCCTTTTCTATTTTATTTTGTTGTATTTGGAATATAATCATTTATACATAGTTTACAAATTAAGGTATAATATTATGAGCTTAAACTTTGGTATTTCTATAAATTTTAATCCTATTGTTGTTATATCAAATTTACTTAGATCTCTACACCGTCAAAATGGATTTACAAGCTTGTCCATATCATTATTTAGAAAAGGATAAATTTGATATGAGAGTGTAGAGATCTAAATAAACTTGATCTGACGATACCAATACTAAGACTTATAGCATTACCACAAGTTCGAGCTCATAATATTATTTGTCTTATAGATTTTAACCTTTGAAATTGATGTAACACTAATAGGTCAATGTTATTTTTAATTTTGTTAAAATCAAAGATAAATTAATAAGGTAAATATTTAGAAAAGACCGTCTTACGGATATTTTCTGTAATATGAATCTCTCACTGACCTCATAAATATTAGTGGACTGAGTTATGAGAGAAAGTTCATTTGTAAACGATCTCATAAAAAAACCTACTTAATTAATAAAAATAACATAATTTGTAAGGAGGTTTTATAAAAAACTTACTCAATTAATATAAATAATGTAAAAGAAACATTCTAATTTTTAATACTAAACACATTTTTTAAAACATTGAACTCTTCTTTAGATATGAACTATGAAGTGGTTATTAACAATCTAGGTGGGATTTCCCAGAAAAGAAAAAGACAAAATAGAAAAAGAAAAAAAGAGAGAGAGAGAGAGAGACCAATGGCAAAGCCGAATCTCTTGCGTAGGGGCGGGGGGTGTGGTAAATTCACTTTTTTAAGCTCTTACATTTAAGAACTATTGACTTTACTGTAAGCCAAAGACATGTTGCTGTTGTACTGCGTTCCCTAAGGTCAAATGCTTTTTTCTTTTTCTTTTTCTTTTTTCCTCGAGATAGTCTCGAGTTTGAAATTTTAAACTAATTTTCGAAGAATTGTCGAATGGAGGAAAATAGTACATATATGCGAAAATTATGCAATCAGAATTCCTTCTATTCCGGCTAATATCTATTAATAATTGAGAAAATTATAAATCAGTACACTTTGATAAATTTTTAATCAATTACGTATCCTATATATTTTTTAATTAATAAAATCCACTTATGTGCATCTTATTAAATGGCCTATGCATAGCAATGCACACAACTAGACTTTAGCGATTTAAAAAAGGATAATACTTTGGGTACAAAAAAATACAAAAAAATTATTACAAAAATTTTATTGTCAATTTTTGATTAATTTTTTTTATTAGTTAGTAGCGGACTCATAACCTATATAATTAATTAATAATCGTCAACAAAATTTTATAAAAAAATTTTTTTTTTGTCTATAATATTATTTTTTTTTAAAATATATAATAATAAAGCAATTGTAAATCTACCGCACAGTAACCGCCCGAAAATTTTCCTGTTTGCTTTGCCATTGCTTAGCTTGGGTAAGCTACAAAAGATACATCCAAAAGCTAAAAGGCTAAAGGAAAAGACAACATGAGAGAGAGAGAGAGAGAGAGAGAGAGCTGACGCTGCTGTTTTCCACCGTGAACCGAATACACCGGCGCGTGGACCCCAGACACTGTATTTGGTCAACTCCTTGAATTATTTTAGTACTTTATTTCACTTTAATCCCAAAGCCTAACCTTCATTTTGTTGTTGTTTAATAAATACGAACACAAGTTTCAGTGATTCCTCCATTGGTAGTATTTTTTTTTTTATTGTTGGTCTTCTGGTTGAATTTTGTTGGGAAATTTTTAGGAGTTTAGGGTAGATTTATGATATAAAAAAAATACATCCATAACTGATCTTATGACTATTTTAATTACAGAAAATTACTGAATGTTTTATTTTTATAGCATTTTTTTCTCTTCAGCCTACCATTTTTTTTAACCGTTAAAGGACAGTTTCATAAAATTGTTACTAAAATATCTCTACGCAACGTGAACAAGCTGATTTTTTCTTAAAATCTCCAAGCTGATTTTTTCTTAAAATCTCTCTCGTAAATCTTTTATCCTATAAACTCTATGATTTTTTTCTAAAATATCTCTTGTAACTCTTTTATTTTAGACACTTCGTCTTAAACACTTCGTCTATGTAATAGAAAACTATTTTGAAAATAAATGTAACAAAATGTTTTTTTTGTTTTCGCGTCTGTTCTTATTCGACCTTAAACTGTTTTGGTTCATCGTAATTTAATATTTGAGCATCGCAATGATAGAATTAGGCATCACAATGTTTTGATTATGCATACCGATGTTTGAATATTAAGAGCATATTAGTATTTTTGTCAAAAAATAAAAGATAAATGTATCCTGTGATATGCCTTTTACTTTAGCATCGGGATGTCAATATGATTGAATTCGATGTACATATCAGACATCGAATACATAGAATTAAGTTTGAATTTGGGTTGCACATATCAGATATCGCCTTGCTAAATGTAAAGCACATATCAGGAATCACCTCGGCCTTTTATCCCGATGTTTGAAGATATTTGGTTGCTGTCTTGGGTATAAGTCGATGATGAAATTAGACATCACAATCTAATATTTGTGCATTTCGATAAGGTTCTGTATCATAAGCCTTAAATTAGGCATTGAGATGCCTTGAGTTACTGAATCGCGTGTGTTTTTCTTTTATTAAGTAATCGTCTTTTCGCCCCAAAAGTGTCTTTTTTCAATTTTAAAAAAAGTATGGTGAATTTGAGCGATTACAAATGTCCAAAAAAGGACCGACCAATAATTCACCCTTTTAATTAATGTAGACAATACAATGCTAGGTTATCTAGTTTATTTTATTATTTTTTTGTGGTACAAGGTTATTTAGTTTATTTTATTAAAAATTTTTTTGTGGTACAAGGTTATTTAGTTTTGATGTGGGATAAAATGCTCCTGATGTTACTCACTTACTCAATCTGTTTCAAAATAAGTATTGTTTTATCTAAAAAAAGTTATTCATAAATAAGTGTCATTTTAGGTTTATAATGCATATTTTACCTAATTTACCCTTCTCTTCTCTCAGGTCCCAACAAATTATTATCTTTTCATTAAATATTTTATCTTTTCCCAATAGTTATCTCCTCTTAATATGTATGCACAACTCTAAAACGATACTTATTTTGAAACGAAGGGTGTATTATATTGTTATTGCAAATTTGTCCCTTTATTTTGTTATCGCAATTTTTTTTCTTTTTATTTTTGTGCCCTTGTACCGTCTATCTATCCAATTTTTCGTACGCTCATTGTCATTAACGCTTATTGTCATTGACACGTACCATTGACAAGACCAATTTAACGAGACAAAATGTAACATAAATAAATCTATTTGCTTTAACGAGTATAATAGATAAAACGTGCTATGCAATTGCATTAAAATACAATTGGGAGAGCTTTATCGGCCTTAAAGTCCAACCCAACTTAAGGTTTAGGGTCTTTAGGCTATGTCTGAACAAGCCTCCGAATGGGTTTGATTGCTCATTCGGTCAGCACTAAAACCAACCAGCCTGTGTTTTTGCCTTTATTCAGTGTTCAACATTGAGTTTTTAATGTTATCAAACACCCTTAATCTTCAATGTTTGAACCTGAGGATACCTTAAAAAATAAAAATAAAGAGTAATACTATGTATACCTAAAGTGTGCATCAAAAATCTTTATCATTTTTGGTTGGTTAGAAGATTTATAAATGGCAGGACCCATAAATCATTTAAGCAATCAAAAAATGACAACTGGAATTTTGGTGCATACTTTAGGTGTAAAAAGCATTACTCAAAAATAAAAATAAAACCCAAAATGGTCTACCACAAAAAAAGGGGCGCTCTACGTATCATTTAGCATGATACAAGGAAAACGATTCGTGTAAGCTAATTTGAGACGTTCACTTTTGATATCACCCTGAAATCTATCTGTAATCCTCTAAATTATCTCTATCATTTAGTTGGTTCCCATTGTGCTCTTATCATTACATCGTGAAAAACTCACATTACATGCATTTGGCAACTGCCAATACATTGCGCATAGTATTTGTCTACACTTAAGTGTTGAAATTATAAAGACGAAAATAAAAAGATAAGCAATTTTAATCCAAAACTTACTCGATAAGATAATTCTTTCGAGTCAACTTACACCCGTTATCTCTTTGAATGAGTGTAAGGACTTAATTCACCTCATTGTGTGAGTCCAAAAGGCACGTCTTCATATTTGTCATACCATTTGCATTTAAAAATTACGAGTCTTCTATAACGAAATCACTTCTTTAACTTAATTAACGTTTTGTTAGGATTATAGAATTAAGGAGTTCGAAAGAGGAAACCCACCTAGCAAAACAAAATAACCAAAAGTCATTTTCATGGAGTCGGCCCTCTAGATTAAAAAGGATAATATAATACTACTCCTCTTTTACTTCTCCATGCCCCCATTTCTCTCTCACACACTAGCCACACACACATAAAACTTTTCTCTTTCCTTGGGTTCTCAAAAAAAAAAAAAAAAAACAACGCGGATTCATTTCATTAAATCCCCATTTCCAACCACCCTTTGCAATCTATTTCATAAATACCCAAAATTCACAAAAACAAACCAACCCTTTTGATTGATACAATCCAACAACCCTTCATTTCCATTAATTCACCCAAGATTTGTAAAGATTATTTGTTACGATAAATTATAGATAATTGTCAGAAATTACGATACGGTTGTTACTGTTGAAATCTTGGAGAACTTTCATTTTCAATTTCAATGGCAACAGCCGCGATATTCTCGTCGTTGAGAAGGAGAAGATCGCCGTCTTTAGAGGCGTTCTTAGCCCCGGTTGACCTCAACGACGTGGGTTTATTACATACCCTCGCCGTCGTTTCGTCGGAGCTCATCTCTTCGTTTTCTGGGAGGACTTTACCGTTTCAGCGCAGGAATTCCAAGTCTTTGGTTCGAAGAATCGAATTGTTCGTTGTGTTATTGGATTGTCTTCTCGATTCGGGGTCGAAATTGCCGGCTGCTGCGGTCCTGTGCTTCAAGGAGATGTATTTGTTGCTTTACCGGTCGAAGATTTTGCTTGATTATTGTTCACAATCGAGTAAGTTATGGCTTTTGCTTCAGAACCATTCAATTTCTGGCCACTTTAATGATTTGAATCAGGAGATTTCCACCCTCTTAGATGTTTTTCCATTGAATGAATTGAATCTTAATGATGATGTGAGGGAACAGATTGATCTGTTGCAGAAGCAATCACGAAAGGCGAAATTGTTAATTGATAGACATGATGAGACGTTAAGGCTCAAATACTTTGAATTTCTGAATGAATTTGAGAATGGGAAGGTTCCTGATTTTATGGAATTGTACTCGTTTTTTGTGGAGAGTTTGGAGATTAGGGATGCAAAGAGTTGTCGGGTTGAGATTGAGTTCTTGGAAGAGCAGATTGTGAATTATGAGGGCGAGGTTGAGCCTACCGCATCTGTGCTTAATGGGTTTGTGGCAATGACCAGGTATTGTAGGTTCTTGTTGTTTGGGTTTGAGGAGGATGAAGTAAGTGTTGGGATTGTGAGACACAAGAAGTCTAGGAGAGGGTTGATTACGAGAGAAATTGCGGAAACGTTTATTACCATTCCAAAGGACTTTTGCTGCCCCATATCGTTGGATTTGATGACAGATCCAGTTATCATTTCGACGGGGCAGACTTATGATCGAGCTTCAATTTCTAGGTGGATTGAAGAAGGACACTGTTCTTGCCCGAAGACAGGCCAGATGCTTGTTCATAAGAGGCTTGTGCCTAATCGGGCTCTCAGGAATTTGATTATGCAGTGGTGCACTGCCCATGGGATCCCCTATGATCCACCCGAATGCGCTGATTCATGTTATGAAACTTTCGTAGCTTCTGCTCAGGCAAGCAAGGCTGCAGTAGAGGCTAATAAAGCCACGGCACGGCTTCTCATTCAACAACTAGCAGACGGTTCTCATCTAGCAAAAGCTGTTGCTGCTCGGGAAATTCGTTTGTTAGCAAAAACTGGGAAAGATAATCGGGCTTACATTGCAGAGGCTGGAGCAATACCCTATCTGAAGGATCTGCTTTCCTCTCCTAATGCCATTGCACAGGAGAATTCTGTTACTGCAATGCTTAACTTATCCATTCACGACAAGAATAAAAGCCGAATCATGGATGAAAGCGGATGCCTGGGATCAATTGTCGAAGTCCTTAAATTTGGGCACACGACTGAGGCAAGGGAAAATGCTGCGGCAACGCTGTTTAGTCTTTCTGCTGTTCATGACTATAAGAAGAGGATAGCTGAAGAAGATGGAGCTGTTGAAGCTTTGGCCGGGTTATTGAGAGAAGGGACAGCAAGAGGAAAGAAGGATGCTGTGACAGCTTTATTTAATCTCTCTACGCACACAGAAAATTGTGCAAGAATGATCGAGTCAGGGGCTGTAAGAGCTATAGTGGGGGCATTGGGATCTGAAGGTGTTGCAGAAGAAGCGGCAGGTGCATTGGCCTTGATAGTTAGGCAGCCAGTTGGGGCTGAAGCTGTTGGGAGTATGGAAATCGCTGTGGTTGGGCTGATTGGTATGATGCGTTGTGGGAGCCCTAGAGGTAAGGAGAATGCAGTTGCGGCGCTTCTTGAATTGTGTCGGAGTGGTGGGACCGCTGCAACTGAAAAAGTGTTGAAGGCACCATCATTAGCGGGTTTGCTTCAGACTTTGCTATTCACCGGAACTAAGCGGGCTAGGCGAAAAGCAGCATCACTTGCTAGGGTTTTCCAGAGGTGTGAGAATGCTCCCTTGCATTTTGGTGGGTTGGGTGTAGGGTATGCTTTTGCAGGGAACTCTGCTTCAAATAGGGAGCCAAGCTTTGCCGGTGATGTTTCAATGATGTCAATTTCAGTGCCGGTTTTGTAATGGTAATATCTACCCTTGTTGGTGCCCAATACTTTATGTTCCCATTTTTCTTTTTATAATCGAAAAATTCTTTCATTGAACTAGTAATATGAGTAAAAAGATTACTATAGCTGATGGCATTGATGATGAGAGCTCATTTATCAGTGTATTTGTAATGAAGCAGAATATGAAGTATCGGCCCTTCAAGAGAAATCTAATAAAAATTCGACCATTTCAACCTTGTCTTGGAAAATTTGCTTTCAGGAGCCCTTTTTTACCATTGAATTATTATTATTCATTACTTAAACTGAAAGTCTAAATATGTTGAAACTTGTCTGATATATATTCATCTGTAAATAGAGATTGTTCCTTTCCTTTTGCCTCGTCTAGGGCATCTATTTTATTGATTTTTCCTTAAAAGGGTTGTTTTTAAGCCATTTTAGTTCAGATACTGAACTGCTAGTTGCTTCAATTGGAAGGTGATATAGTAAAAGATGTTTACAATTAAAAAGGAAAATGCTGGTTTTCATGCAGCAGAGTGTGTATATCCTTATTATCTATAAAAAAAAATCCTGGTGTTTTGAACTAATTCAGTATGCTGTTCCAATGCTAATAACTCTGACTAGATAGATATATTGCAGATGGAAATGCACTGGTGATAGTATTGGTTTTTCATCAGTAATGCCAATAATTGGAATTTTTTACTTTATGATCAACTCTTATTCTATTTTCTCTTTGGTTCTCTCTTTCATTTTATTTAGATTTACTTTTAGTGGAGCCACTAGGTTTTCCCGGATTTCGTCGTCCTCTTTTCTCTTCCTCTACTTCCTGCCACTAGATCTAGACCTCGACTTCTTTTTCGTTTGTTGAATCTGAGACCAAATTCAAAGGAAAACTAGATGGATCTGTTGCACTTGTGAATGAATTGTTGAAATTGAAGTACGGTACTTCTTTGGTCACCCAATCCTTTTGGCCAGCTACTGAGAAGTTTATGAATACATGAAGAATATAATTTCCAAATTGGGATTTGGATGGTTGTGAATTGATGTAGGGACAAATGGAGTAGCTGTAGTGTGAGTGGTGGAAAGTTGACAAACGGTGAGAACTGTGAAGCATTATGGAGTCTAATCACTTTAGCTTGCAACTTGTTAGCTACTTATACTGCATCATTCATTCATGCCAATACTATATTATGATTGACACCTTTGCCTAATGGCTTCTGCATATTGTCAATTGTCCTGGAATCTCATCAGTGGACTGGTGGGATACAGAAATGAAACTACTAATTGTGGAAACTTTTATAGGAAGCAAAATTTGTCCCAAGTAAAACCTTGGCTACAACGGACTTTAGGATTTTCAACAAAAGCTTGCACGTGATTGACATAGTCTGGGCAATATTGTCTTTTCCACAGCTTTCAGCTTGTGGGTATGGGACCAACCTGGCTTCCAGTGTTTAAATTATCAAATAGGACTATTTTTTTTTTTAATTTGGGAGGAAAGAATAATACTTTATTCGTTTTACTCAAAAAAATTATGTTTAAAAAACAAATAACACGAATAAATTCAAGATCCACTGAAAAACTATTATTGGTATGGATATTCTATGCTAAGCATTTATATTTTCACATTTTAGGGATGTTGGTCATAAACTCATAATTACAAAAATATTCGAGCACAATCAAGATGCTCGCAACACAAGTGAAGTGTAAATATGAGAAATTATTTAGATTGTAACATAGTTATTGCGAGGTATGTCGCCTCAAAAAAGGCGATGTTAGAAGCGATTGCGATGTTTCGCCTAAGCGAGCAAAGGCGACGCTTGGTGAACTCAGCCGGATTCGATTTTTTTTTTAGATCTAGATTTATTTTCTTAGATCTAGACAAATCTACTAAATATTTGCCCAATCCAAGGCCACATTCGTCATCTCCTTGAGAAGGCGATCAAATTCATGTAATTTTAGATCTCAAAAAATCTCGCCGGACTAAATCCGGAGAGTGTACTGATTCAAAGTTGGATGGGTGATTTGAAGAAGATATAGATGGTTATTGTTTATATTTTTGAAAATCCACCTTTAACCTTTGAATTTTCAAAAATTCAAGAAAAAATGTAATTTTGTTTAAATACATAACTTAAAAGTTAAAAATAGGGTTATTATTATTATTTGTGGACTAAGTTACATAAAGTATTTTTATTTATAAATAGTTTATGAAAAAATCTACAACATATAATATTTTTAAATTATTTTTTCTTAATTATCTCCTTGTTTGCCTTTTGCTTCGCCTTGAAAAGTACTTTAATAACTATGGATTGTAAGATAATTTTTATAAGAAACTCTTAAGAAATATCCAAAATAAAATAATAGCGTTTCTGTGGAAGGGAGGGAGTACATTTTTCTTTCAAAAAGTCAACAAAGTTCACACACATCTTTGAATCCTTGATTGCATTATAAGATGATACGCCTTGCGGGATGACGTCTTCCGGTAATTTTAGCGTCACTTCTGTTTGGCATCTTGTTCGGACTCATTCACCATCTCTCCCCTCGGCTAAGTATATTTGGTACAAGCATCTCTCCAAAGTAATAGTTTCTTTCTCTGGAAACATTTTCAGCTAAAGCTTCCGATTAACGAAAGCCTCATTTCGAAAGGTTTCACTCTGGCTTCTAAGTGTGTATGTTACTTGTCAGGTCACTCTGAAGCCTTCATTTCGAAAGGTTTCACTCTGGCTTCTAAGTGTGTATGTTGCTTGTTAGGTCACTCTGAAGCCTTCTCTCACGTCTTGCTTGATAGCTCTATTGCGTCGGAGACTTGAGGTATTTTAGCAGCATTTGTAAGATTACAACTCATACGCACTCAATTTCACAAGCATGCTTCTCTTGGTGGCTTTCCTCTAAGGCCTCTCCGACTCACCACCTTCTGTTGCCTTCACTGATTCTTTGGGAATTATGGAAACATCGCAACCTTGCTACTTTCGAAAGCTCCATCTCCTCTTCAAGTCAAGTCATCAACAAGCAATATCAAACAAGAGTTAGTCACCCATCTTAAAGCAGGATATTTCACTAGTCCCTAGAGATTTGCACCTAGATTTCAGTTTAGTTACACACGATGATAGTTATGTTTTCTTTTTGTTTTTATCTTGTAGCCCTTGGGCATTCTAAATGTTCAGGTGTTAAGCTCCCGATGTACTTTATTTTTGAGGTAAGATTCATTTGTCCTTCCTATTTGGGGCAAGGATGATTGTCCACCTCTTTGCATCTTTTTTATTATTAATAAAATTTGTCAGGGTTATGCCCAAAATAAAAAAAGAAAAAAAAAAGTTAGGCTAGATGGTCAAGAAATACCTCAAAAAAGAACAATTTTGATAGTTAAAAATCAATTATCAATCAAGACGCACAGGGCACCTTCATCCGCCACTCGTCATGGATCAAGTCACGAACCAACAAGAGTATCCTCCCATAGGAAAGGAGAAGCTAGCCCTCCTTGCCCGCTGGAGTGAAAAGTGGCCTCATGCTTTCCCAAAGTTAAGAGTATCCTAGCACTTTGTCATCCTAAGTGACAAACAAGAAAGTGTTAAGCCAAAAAGAGACGAGCAAGAACTATGACGAGCAAGATCATCCCCATTGAAGGAAGGGCCCATTCCCATTTCTTGCTCAGCGCCTCACTCAAAGCACCAAAGATGCTCTTCCACCCAAGCACCAGCTGAAAAGCAAATATTAGATACATTTGAACCCCAAGACTTTCGGCCTGGGCATTGATTGTATTCATTATAAAAGCTTCATCCAAAAATGACCAAGTACATGCATACTTATGAACAGCGCCTCACTCAAAGCACCAAAGATGCTTTTCCACCCACGCCGCACCGGCTCGAATGCGAATACAGATACATTTGAACCTCAAGACTTTAGCTCTTATATTTAGGAAGCTAAATCTACTCCACACTTTCAGCCTGGGCATTGATGACTGTATTCATTATAAAAGCTTCATCCAAAAATGACCGAGTGCGTACACAGTTTTGAACTCTTTCCTAATTAAACTTTGCCGGATTCTCTCTAGAATGGTGCTAATTCTCATGCCGGAGCTTTCTAGCTGAGATAATCTTCTTGCTCAAGCTAATTAGGTCACCTTAATTTGTAGGTGTTCGAATTGCATTTACATCCATGTACCCGATTACCTTGATGAAAATACATGTAAGGTCCAATGGGTAAAATCAGACTAGAGGGGGCAGGGGGTGAATGGCCTGTTTTGTATTTTAAAATTATTTTAGCTAAATAACACAATCTTAATTCTTAATACAGTGCCTACCATGAATCAATAGGGGCAGCGGAATAAATAGATTGAGTTAATTTTATCGCTAAATCGGTAACTTTACCAAGTAGGCGATTTTCATAGAAGGCGGGTTTTAGAAGATGCACCGAAACAAATAACTAAGTTGTTGATTATAGATAAAGTGAAAATGTTGCTGAAAAGCAGATAATCAATAAAGTACTGAACTATAAGTAGATAAATCAGTAAGAAAATAACACAAGAAATTAGGAGTGGTTTCCAATTATTTAAATGTTGCTAACTCCACTATCAAAATTGTTAATTTTATATTTTAGGAGTACACTATTTTTCCACTAGGATAATACAAAGAAAGATCACACTGTCCTTGATCTTCAATGAAGATCTAAGTGAATGTCTAACAATGATCTCTAATGGATCGTGTACAAGTGTTGACTAGTGTACAGTGATAATGTCTAACAAACTTTGGATAGAATTTACTCGTATGTGTAATCAATGAAGCTTTCAATAACCAAGAGTTGGGAAAGCTATCAAGGATTAAGAAGTGCTAAGGCTAACTAAGTAGAGAATGCTTATCTGTGCTTTGAATGAGCTTTTAATGTCTTGACCAACCTTCTTCAATGATTGAAGATAAATCTATTTATAGAGTGAGTTGTTGAAGCTGTTGGAGAAGATGAAGTCTTCAATTTGAATTTCAAATCATGTGCATATATTAAATGCAAAAGAGCCGTTAAGGGTTGCTTATCAATCAAAGGTTAGAGCTTGCTGCCTAAACTACATTAAATGCATGGACAACTATAGGTAAATATAGTAATTAACCTCCGGTTTGTCCTTAGAAAGCTGCAAATATGTATGTTAGCCAAAGAAGAAAATGGTTTTTGATGCCTTAGAGCATGTAACAGCTAATGTGTTACAACTATGGAGATAAGTCTGAAAAAAGTAGATTCTTGAGATTTTATTATTTTTCACACAAACATTCGTAGAATCTGCAATTCTTCAAGTATCAACGAATGTATGTTGAACGTGTAGGCAGCTTCTTGTTGGCAACAAAAGCTTCTGATCTTTAATCTTGTCGAAAATTTAATTTAACACTTAGCTTAAAGAACTTAGCATGAAATAAGTCTATAATGAAGACCTTGCTCATTGTCGCGTGAACACTACCTATATGAAACTTAAGAGACTTCGTTTAAGACTAGTAGACTAATTCAAATTAATAAGAGGGTACAGATTTTTAGAGTTACTAGTTAAGTGCACGTGCGTTGCACGTGTTGTTAATTTTTTTTTAGAGTGTTTTGCTAGCTGCTTCATATTTTTGTTTACATTTAATTATTGAGTTATTTTTGTGTTTTCATCATTAAAGAGTTATTAGACTTAGAAAATTGTGTTGCTGTGTGTGTAGCCTTTTTTAGTACTTTGTTTTTCCTTTATTTAGAATGTATGTTTTTTATCATTGTATAACAACTTATTCTACACCTGTCTTTTTTGTTGATTATTTTTGTATCTATTTTTTTAATTAGTTTTTTTTTTCAAAAAAAAAAAAATTGTTGGCTCCCTTATTTTTTGTTTCCCAAAAAAATATTTGTATCATATGAATATTTAATTTATATTTATTAAAACTATAATAGTTATTTTTTATATAACAAAAATCAGTTAATGATCATCCTAAATAAAAAGAAAAATCAGTACAATAAAGTTTTTATATACGAAAAAATACATATGTTTATGAAAATTGCCCGTTACGAGACTTTAAAGCATATAACTCACGAGGATTAATGAAATTATATATATATATTTATATATATACATAAATATATATATATATGTGTGTGTGTGTGTGTGCGCGTGTGTATGTTTATATTTGGGATAATTATGTTTTTGATTAACGTACAATGGTCGGGGAGCAGAATTGACAATCCCACTCTCAAAGACCCACTTTTGCCCTATGTACTTGCATAAGTTGGAAACAATTGACACACCCGTTATCAGCCAATCCAAAAACTTGATGGCCGTCTGACGTGGAAATGATTTTTGTGTTAAATCTCCACCGTGGCAGCCAAGTGGATATTTATGACAATAAGAAGATCATGCTTGATGCACGTGATCTTCTTTTTCAATTCATAAACTCAGGCACGCTATTATGGCTCAAAACCGATAGGCAAAAAACTATCTATGAGAGAGCCTTAACGTACACTAATTTTCCCACTATTTTACTTTCGAACTCCACTAAATATCCACTTGGCTGCCACGGTGGAGATTTAACACAAAAATAATTTCCACGTCAGACGGCCGTCAAGTTTTTGGATGGGCAGATAATGAGTGTGTCAATTGTTTCCAACTTATGCAAGTACATAGGGCAAAAGTGGGTCTTTGAAAGTACAATTGTCAATTCTGCTTTCCGACCATAGCACGTTGGTCAAAAACATAATTATCCCTTTATATTTTCCATTTGTATTAAATTAATAAAATTTCATTTTCCCTAGGTGCTTTTTTTTCCGACTTGGGTGCCTCTTACTACATTCCAGACTTTAATTTGTGACTCCTTTTAGTTTTAAGGTCAAACGAAAATTAGCCCCAACGTAACCACCAAATCTAACTTTGCACCCCAGATAAAAAATTGTGTCAAAGTCATACACCATGTTAAATTTTGTCCCACTTTGCCCCCTAGGTGCGACAGGCGTTACAAATTTGACGTTAAGTTGACACTTGAGAGTCACATGACGGGCATTTTGCTCATTTGGATCGGGGGTGCAAAGTAAATTTGGTGCATTATTTTTTAAATAAAACTTTCTTTCTTTCATTTCAAATGAAAAAAAATAATTAAATTTTAAATAGTGAAAAAATAAATTAGAATTTGTGTCTATAAAATTTTCTGTTTTGCTTTTTCATCTGTTTTTTTTTTTCATTTTCCCCCCTTCTTTCTCCTTTAATCAAAGTTATGTCATTTCTTTTTCTTTTTAATCTTTCCTCATGTCTGGTTCTAATTTTCTTTTTCTTCCTGGGCAACAAAACAAAGTCACCTGAAAACCGAGCGCCAGCGTCAAGATCAATGAAATCACACTCTTTCTCTCTCTCTCCCTACCCCCAAAGTTTCTCTTTCTTTCCAACTAGTAATGCAAATCTAAGTTGGATGGGAACCCCCAAGTATACCTCGATCTCTCCACCAACGTCACCACCACTACCATTGTTGCCTCAACTAGGTTGATTCGAACTCTGATTTAGAGATCAAAAAAATGATTCTAATAAGTTTTTGGAACCTAATCCAAACACTAAACCTTGGAAAATCTTGAATTCAAATCGAATGTGAAGAAAATTGTACAAACCATAATGTCGTTGTCCAAAATGGTCGACGAAGCACTTGAGACTATTGGCAATTGGTTTAATTTTCGATTGTATTCACCCAGTTTCACAATATTTTTTTAAAATCTTTCTTGGGGTCTTCTTGCGAGATCTAATCAATCTTGCTCGAGAGATGAGAATGAATTAAATGATTTAACTGGTTGGGTAGACATCGGGAAAAACTCACTAATTGTTTCCAAGTTCGAGTATAGTCGAGAGAAGGAACACAATCGTCACCGGAGAAGACTGACCTCGCTAGTGTACAATAAGATTGGGTATTAAAATGACCAAAATGCCCCTCACATATCAACTTAATGTCAAATTTGTGACGTCCGTTGCACTCGGTGGAGGGGGGGAAGGGGACAAAATGTAAAATAATGTATGACTTTGGCACATTTTTTGATTTGAGGTGGAAAGTCGGATTTGGTGGTCTACATTAGGGGGCTAATTTTCGTTTGGCTTAGTTTTAAGGCCAAATTACTATTTTTCCCCCAAAGTATCCACCAAATCCTAGTTTGCTACCCATAGTCCATTTTGTCTCGTTTTTATATCTAATGTTACCATTTTTCCCAGTTTTCCCCTTAGACGTGACGGACGTTAAAAAAATTAACAGAAATTGGTCATGTGTTTTGCACATGGCAAGTAATATCTGAAAGTTATATTGCCCTCTATGGTGTATTATTTCTTATATAAAGCTTTCTTTTTTACTTTTCAAATGAAAAAAAAAGTGAAAATTTTAAATAATGACTTCTAATTCTTCCAAAGCACAAGCATCCTTCCCTTTCTCTCTCCTCTCTCTAGATCACCACGGAATTGGCCAAGCCGGAATCCCACTTTAGTATCGATGATGACATATATAAGTAGGAGCATTTCGTCAACCTTCAAGCAATTAGTGGTAATCTTGTGCGATCAGGGCCGATGAATCAAAATGGGTGATTCCCAGTGATTCATAATTCACGACCGTTCATCCCCCCTCTCTCTGTATCTCTTTCTCTCTTTTGGTGAATAGAATAAGCCCTCAAATTGTTGCCTCAATTCAATAGCGTGAGCGAGGAAGGCTACCTTCCAACTCGTATTTCACCACTGGGGGTTCTAAGGGTAAGGGCAAATTGGTAGACAAGGTTGGGCTTTCAAGGCACTGGCTTAAGAACGATATGAAATCAATTCACCGGATCGAAAATTAGAGACTCCAAATACTTCAACTTTGGTTGTTTCGAAGATTCTATTGTTGGGTATTTGCTTGAAATCAATTGTTGGGTTGCTTGAATAAACAAAATGTATATGGAAAATGGGTTTAAAATAGATGCATCATAAGTGTTTGAAAAAATAGGCTAAAAACTAAGAAAAAATCGTCTTACAGGTGATCTCCCTGACACGACCCACCGTGCATTGGTTGGCTGAGTTGTGAGAGAGTGAGACTCCGTCTTATGAATTAGGATCTGTAAGACGGTCTCACAGGAGACCTACTCTGAAAAAAGTAATGGAAAATGATATGTTGTGAGCACCCCGATCCGCAGATCATTCCTGGGCCTTTTCGCTCTAGACTCCCGAAATAAAAGTGTATAATAAAAGTGTATATTGAAAACAGAGTCGCCACCCTCGTTTATATAGGAAACGAGAGAAAAATTGAGACTATGGGTTCGGAGGCTAAGTTAAGAGTTGGGAAGGTTTTACGCACCCAACTCGCCCTTTCGGTCTCTTATGATTGCATGCTCGAATTTATTGTTACAAGTTTATTATACTATGTGACAGAAGAGAACGGATCACGGAGATTTGTATCTCCGTTTACGTTATAAAATGTATACATGCTTTATTATTAACAAAAGAAACAAAATAAATATAATATATATTTATATTTAATGGAAATAACTAAAATGAATATTTTAGTTTAAAGTGTGTATATATATATGTATATATATATATATATATATATTACATATTTATATATATTGATACACATATAATATCAATTATATAAATTAAGCGAATGCTCTGGAACTCAAATTTAATAAATATAATACATTTATTTACTTATCAAATGTATAAATATACACATTCACAATTTATCTAACATATTTACATATTGAAACGGATAAATAAACTAACGACCGGAAGGGATTACCTTCTGTCGTTTTTACAGAATTCGGGTCAAGTTCTAGGCCGTTGTATTATATTGGATCAAACTAGTTCGTAGCCTGAACGTTGTGCTTCCACTGCTACCGATACGAGGAAAGGAAGACTTACGTTTTGATATTGGGTGTGTTCAAAGAACACTGTATGTTTGTGTGTGTGTGTGTGTAAAATTTGCCCAGGGAGAGAAAATTTTATTTTCTTGGGCTGAGGGAGAGCAAGAGAGAGAGTAGAGAGCTTTTCTTTCTTTCTACCGTGAGAGAGAGAGAGAGAGAGAGAGAGAGAGAGAGAGAGAGAGAATAGAGAGTGAGTTATGTGTTGAGAGAGAGAGAGAGCTGAGAGCTGATGGTGTGTTGTTGGTGTGTTCTTCTTTGAAGGAGAAGGAGTGTGTTTATAGGTGAGAGTTTGAGAGATATTTGTGTTACTCTCGGGGCCAAGTAAAGCACGAAGCTTCATTCTTGCCTTCAAAGTCTTCAGTAGCTGACGGCTTGACTTGTGAGGTAGTGCTTGGTTTGGTGTGCGGCGCACCAAAAAAGGAGACGGCGAAAGCTTTACAGCTTTTGGTGCGCGGCGCACAAGGAAAGGACTTGGCGCACCAAAGCTTTGATTTGGTTTTTACACTTTGAATCTTCATCTTTCATTCTTTATGCTTCAGGTCCCCCATCAATTTTATTTAATCTTTGTGCCTTGAAGTTGTTCCTTTGGCTTTTCAACCTTGGAATCATCTTCTTTTATGTTTTGTACCCTGTAAGTTTTGTATCTTCAGCTTTGACCCTTGATGTTGATCTAACTGAAGTTGTTGATGTTTCTTGGACGTCGTTAGTCCTGTTGGATATTTTGTTCCCTGAAATAATCATAGAAACAAGTGTTAGTCCATTTATAAATAAACAATTATTTATAGGAAAATTCGTTTAATTTGGGGTACAGTGCGGGTGTCTAGAGCCCTCGACTACGTTCACTTAGAAGTAAGCGAGCGTCGTCGAAAAAGATAGACATTCAGCTTCGTATGGAACGAAAACATTGGCTGGGACCCCTAGGGGTTACCTTCGTATCCTAAATAAGAATCAAGTCAAACGCAGTTCGGGTGTAATATAGTTGGATGGTCGTACCTCCTAAGAGGTTGCCTACGTATCCCGTTTCAGAAATCAGACCAAAACGTAGTTCAGGGGTGAAATATCATTGGATGGTCGTACCTTCTGAGAGGTTGCCTACGCATCCCGAAGGAATCAGACCAAGCCATAGTTCAGGGGTGAAATACCATTGGATGGTCGTACCTTCTAAGAGGTTACCTACGTATCCCGAAGGAATCAGACCAAACCGTAGTTCAGGGGTGAAATACAATTTCTGTTGTTGTTTTTTTTTCCCCAAAGATGTGGGTTTCAAAGATATGAAAGATGTTTTTGTTTTTGTTTTTTTGTTTTGTTTTTTTTTTTTCGTTTTTTGTTTTTTTGTTTTTTGTTTTATTGGTTTTTTTTTGTTTTTTTTGTTTTTATTTTTTTTAAAAGCTGTAAAATATTTGTGTGTGATATAATTGGGTGTGCAAACATGTGTGAATGCACTGCAAGATATGATGGATGGTCAAATCCATGAACCCCAGGTTTTCACCCGTTGGGAAATGACCAAGAGATACCGCCTTGTATGGTGTTCGATGGGACAGACTGAGTGCGGAGCGATTAGCGACGTTTCGAGTGTCGGTTGAGCGGTTTATTTCCAGAGGCCTCAGGTATACACCCGTGGGGAAACGACCGAATAACTGATACTGCTGGGGATGATTCTGAATGCTGAGTCGTCAGGGACGTTCTTTGAGTTGTGTCAGTTGAGCGGTTTATTTCTAGAGGCCTCAGGTTTACACCTGTGGGGAAATAACTGAATAACTGATACTACAGGGGGTGATTCTAAGTTAGGCTGAGTCGTCAGCGACGTTTTCTGAGATGGTGGATGTTGGGCCCTTGATGACTCTTTATTTCGCAGCTCAGATGAAACCTGGAAGGTGATTGTTGATATGATGTAGTGTCCTTAATCCAAGGAAGGTACCGTAAGATTAGCTTTGCAAGGGTGTGATGCGCAGATATTGAAATGCAAGCTCATACAAACAGAGAAGCTATGCAAAACTTTCAACCAAAATGAGACTCTAGATTTAGAGTGCGTCCTTGTTCTTTAAACATGTACAAAAAAGACATGTTGAGGCAAGGGTGATGGATATGTGATGTGGTTGAAAGGCTTGAAATATGGTTGTGGGATAGCTTTGATGAATGTATAAGCTATGGAAATTCTGGGATGAATATGGGTGAAATTTGGTCCTTGAGGTCGCTTGACTAGTACAGGTATCCAAATTTAATTTTAGTCACTCATGTGGTGGGTCTTCCTTCTCAGGCCTCGAAAGGAATCCTAGCTCACTGCAAATTCACTGTCCGGTCGTGTTTCCATAGGAGAAAAGCCTCACAGCCCACTTCTATCAAATGTTGGGGAGATGGCCTCCTCGCTCCTTTTTTTGTGGTGAAAAACCATGATCTAAGATCAACGGTGTGAAGATCTGAACTTGTGCGCTCTTTGCAAGAGGGAAGCATGGTGAAATCAAATAGAACAATCGTTCTTTAAAGATTGGAGGGGTGCAGCCCCTTGCTTGTGTATGGCAAGTCAAATGTGTGACGATATATCATTGTGTGATGATCGGAGGGATACAACCCTAAGCTCACATCTTCTAATAAGACGAACTCATGATGATCATGAAGGTCAGAGGGGTGCAGCCCCTTGCTTGTGTATGATAAGTCGAACATGTGATGAAATCTTGAACTTAGAGATCCAGAGGGTGTAGCCCCATGTATGTGCCCTGCAGGATTGGTGTCTAAAAGATCATGCCGTCGAAGATTAAATAGGTGCAGCCCCATGCTCGTCCCTTGATAGTGATGAACCAACTATGCCGTCGGTTAGAAAGATCTCGAATATGAAAAAGGGGTGCAGCCCCTTGTTTGCTCTTTGGCCATGATAGAGACAATGATCCTTGATCAAATGGTTGAAGCCCTAAAAGACTCGATTGAAAAGTTGTGATGATGACTCGAGTTTTGATGTTTGGTGAGAAGACTCAGAAGAAGTATGTCGGGATTGACGGACATGACCTAGGGAGACTCGATTTGGTGAATTTAGGTGAGATGTATAACAAAAAGCCCCAAGGAGACTCAATGAAAGAGAGGACAGAAAGAATATGCTCAAAGAAATAAAGAGACGACTCCGAGAGCACTCGAGAACTTGAGTTAACTATATTGCTGAACATCCCTTGATTGGTGGGTTATGGACCCTCCTTGAAATTTATTGTATTTTAATGTATTTTTGGCAATTAGCCTGACTTGGATCATGTTATAACCGATTGAAACAAAGCTGTTGATGGCAACTAGGCCTGGGCGGAATGGTCAAGTGTTTAGGTTTGGATGTAAGATTGGCTTTTTGGGCTGAAGGCTTGGCCTTTGTGGTTGGCTAGCTGTTTGGCTATGGTGATTGGCTGTTTGGTTTCGCTCAAAAGAGAGACTCCAATTTGTTTGAGAGAGATAGAAAGAAAGAGATTAAGGGAGATAGAAAAAGATTGCTCATGAGGGGCTCCCTTTTTTTTGCATAGGCTGTCCTTCGGGATTCAGCCTAAGGAGCTCTCTCGACTTTTGTTTTTGAGCATATGTAAAAGAATGGAGAAGGATGAAAGAAAGTTCTCTCTCTCGATGGAATGGGTGTATGGTCATTCCTTGTAAATATAAGGATGGAGTAGCCCCTGCTTTGGAGGGCGCAAACTCAAGAAGATGGTCTCTCGAGCGGGCGAGGGTTGGAAGGGTGTTTTGGTGTTGGCAAGGCCTATGGGTTATGTATAGTAAATAGGTGTTTGATCCGACATGGGATTTGGATTGGGTTTAATGTAGGTGTGGCCTTTGAGTAAGGCTCGGGACTTGGATGGGGTTTAGTGTTTTGGATTTTGAGTGTGATGACCCAGTGTGCACGTAACAGCTCAATCGCAATGGGTCGAAGACGATCTTTGTCAAGACACTCGACTCACTCTGTGTATATTTGTGAGTTTAATGGTTTGTAGGTCCATTACTTCGAAATGATTCATCATTGACTCGTGTAAAGTTATCATGTTTTTGAGGTGAATCAATTCGTCATTTGGGAAGACTCGACATCCAAAGGATATTCAACAGTAAGCTAGACTCAAGGGTCACGAAATCACACAAGGATTTGACCTGAACTTGATGTCTGAGACAGACTCGAAAGGTTCAATTTAAAGACTCAATTGACTTGAGAACAAAAGATAATATAAAAGACGTGTGAGCATACTTCACAAGAAATATTGGCACTATAGGCAAAAGGGATATGTTCTTGGGGGTTTATCACTCCCAACCATTGTTTACTGATTCCTGGGATCCCAGTCATCACTTTCAGAAGAGGCTTCTTCGACAACTACATCATCATCGATAATGTGATCATAGGTCTCGTGTACTGAATCGCTCATATCAAGATGATCAGAGCTAATTGAACGAGCCTCTATGAGGTCGGCCCAAATTTCTTCATCGATGCAAAACCCAATATCAAGGATGGCAGAGAAGTCGGCATATGACAAATACCGCATTCGTTCATAGAACACAGGTTGAAGATTGTTCAAAAGTATACGCGATTGCTCGACCGGGTCAGGCCTTTCAAGAGCTTGCGCCACTTTCTTCCTCTATCTTTCGGCGAAGTCAGCGAAAGTTTCATTTTCCTGTTGGGTGCATGACTCAAGGTCTCGCCTATTCTTTCCCCAATTGCTATTGTCTTTGTACCTTTTCTGAAACTCATCAGCGAACTTGTCCCAGGTAGCAGTTGTGGTGCTATCAACTGACATCAACCACTGTTTCGCAGCCCCAATCAGAGTCAAGTGAAAATTAATAGCCATTGCCTCAAAACTTGCACCTCTCTGCTGCATAGCATGTGCATAAGATCTCAAATGTGCAATAGGGCAACCTGTCCCATCGAATTTCTCAATATCAAGCATTTTGAATTTTGGTGGTAGGATAGCAGCATGCTGCAGTGCCATTGCTCGTGCGGTAAACTTGCCTTTGTTCAAGACTTTCAAAACCATGTCTTTCAATTCTATGACTTCTACCTTACTTGTAGCCCTAGTATCAGTGATATCAACTGTTGCTGCTGTGGGAGGCTGTCCTACATGAGGAGTATTGTACGGAGGGGCAATGTTTATCACTCCAGTCTGAGGTGCATAAACAGCAAATGGGTAGATAGGGCCAGCTTGATCCTGTGGGATATGATTGGTTGGATTAAAGTGTGAACAACCTTGGATTGGATTTGTCATGTGAAAAGGGTAGGCATCTGGGTTTGAAAATGGGATATTGGTTTATGGAGATGAGGGAGAATAAGCATGTGGGAAGCCAGAGTAGATGTTTGGATTGGGCAGACTTGCATTCACACTTGAAGGTGATGGGTCAATAGGTCCTGTGGAGATAGGTAAAGTCCTATGGCTAGCCCTTTGACTTTGAATAAGGGCCGAAAACCTAGTGATCATGGCTTCCATGTTCTGATCCATCCACTGTTGTATTACTAGGGTTGGAGTATATCCTGGAGCCCCTGTGTCATGTCCCGTAGAAGTATTCTCTTCCTAATCAGCCATCTGATTCAAACACAGACTTTCTGTACTTGATTGTGAACTCAAACTTGAATCTCTTGTAAACCTCCCCGTGTTAGTCCTCTTCCAATTCAAGGCTAGGTTTCTGAAAGGTTGGGGTATAGGTAGGAGTTAGGTTCTGAAAATATTTCTAGGTACAACACAATTTTATTGTTCCTCTTTTCCTTTTGATATGACCCACCCTAAGATGGTTAGACAAGCAACAATGCTTTGTTTTGACTCGTGAACCGTTCCTGGAATAGTGGATTCTCTCGCCAGAATATAGAACGTTCGTATTCCACCTGTGTTTCGACTCCCCAAGATAGGACAGATCTCAGGCGAAGGGCCTATATCCTCTTCAGGATCCACCATCCGAATTGTCTAGGCATATGTTATTGACTTCTTTGTTAATCCTGTGCATGAGGACTTGTCGACCTTTTTGATCACTTTGATTCTCTTTTGGGAGAGTATGACTCTTTTTTTATTTTTGGTGTTTTATTTCTCAACATTCTTTTCTTTGCTGTAATCAAACAGACTCTTTTGTTGGTCGACAACACTTTTTTCTGATTTTATTCTTTTGTCTTTATGCACAGGAATAACAAAGCATGTTGGTGACAACAAGAACCAACCGGTCTTTTGAAGTGTTCTAGAAATCTATATGAATTACGTGTGGCTATGCAGGGTTACGATTAGTAATCGCGTGGAAAGGGATAATGTCGGCTGCAGGAATGCTGGACGCATGACTTACCCAGTTTCACTTCAACGTGGCTATACCAGGGTTTGAAGCTTGGTAACAGTTCGGAATAAATGAGTGCGCGTGTGTGCGCAGTATCTAAGAGACTTTTTTTTACAATTATATGAAATGAAAAAGTGAAACAAGTATATACAATTAAAAGAATTAATGCCCATTTTTTTTCTGATTCATGTGATGTGGGTTGATGTTTATTAGCAGTTAAAAATTATAGGAAAGGAAACACAACCACAACTCGAGGGTTTGGAGCCCCGAGAAAAGTACAAACTTATAATTGAATGAAAGAATTTAAAGCGGTAAAAATGAATGAGATTAAAAGAGATTGAAAACTGTAAAGGTTTTTGAAACCTTTTTTTTTTTTTTTTTTTTTTTGAAAACATAACCACACCCGAAGGCTGCCTACGTCCCTCAAAACGAGGCTTAGGTCACTGTAGTTCAACTCTATAAAAGCTGATAATTTTTCTTTTTGTTTTTGAAACAATAACATGAATTGTGAAGAATATCTTTTGAGAACTTGTTCTTTCAATTTTGAAAATATTTTTTTTTTCTCTTTTTTTTTTGTTAGCAATTAAGGAAAGCAACAAAAGGTGGGACTTAAGCCCCGAGAGTACAAAGAATGAATAAATAAATAAATAAATATTATAAATAATAAATTTTGGCAACATTGCCCGAACAAATTAATATATTTATACATGCAATTGTTACTATGAGCAGTATATACACGTAACACATAATCACGTAATAAATCAAACAAATAACATTTAACATGGTAAATAAAATAAAAAATGTACTCCTCCGTCCGGATAAATGTTCCTAGTGGATAAAACACAGGAATTAAGAAACATGATTAATGATGTGCTGTAAAATGTGTTCTAACCATAATACCCATGAACATTAATTGAGTTCAACTACTTTAAATAATTGAGTTCGTTTGGGACGTGTTATATTAAATCAAGCATTAAGGGTATATTATAAATAATGGTAAAAAATAGGTACATCAAAAGTCTTTAGGAATATTAGTTGGGACATTCCAAAATAGAAAGTATGAATATTTATCCGGGACGGAGGGAGTAACATTTAACATGTTAAATAAAATAAAACACGTACAATTTATACATGTCATAAATAAAATACACCTAACATATAAACATGTTATATAAAAACATGTAACAAAAATAAAGCACGTACTATTTTTTAACATGTAACAAAGATAAAATAATTACTTAACAAGATAATCATGTTAGAAAATAAAACATGTTACAAAAAATAAAACATGTAACACTAAACATATTACAAAAAATAAAGTGAACAAAATAGAATAAACAAATGACACTTTAATCATGTTATGAAAGAAACATGTAATAAATAAAACATGTAACATTTAAATATGTCACAAAAATAAAACAAACTAATAACATATAAACATGTTATAAGAATAAAATAAAAGAGCATACAAAGCATAAATGTACGAGTCTAGCCCTCTAAAAAAATAATTTTTTTTATTGTCGCCAGTAGAGTCGCCACTGTGAGCATCCCGATCCGCAGATCATTCCTGAGCCTTTTCGCTCTAGACTACCTAAATAAAAGTGTGTAATAAATGTGAATGACACATTTATATTGAAAACAGAGTCGCCACCCTTGTTTATATAGGAAACGAGAGAAAAACTGAGATTGTGGGTTCGGAGGCTAAGTTACGAGTTGGGAAGGTTTTACGCACCCACACGCCCTTTCGGTCTTTTATTATTGCATGCTCGAATTTATATGTTACGAGTTTATTATACTATGTGACAGAAGAGAACGGATCACGGAGATTTGTATCTCCGTTTACGTTATAAAATGTATACATGCTTTATTATTTAGGGCAAACTACACAAATGGTCCCTGTAGTTTTAGTATTTTTTGCAATTGGTCCTTACACCTCGCAAATGGTCCCTATACCGAGACATTTTACCCAAATGGTCCTTCCGTTAAATTCTGTTAATTTTCTGCCGTTAAGTGCACACACTTGCCACACACGTGCATTTGTGGATGGGTAAAATAGTCATTTCATCTTAAAAAGTACAGGGACCAATTCTGAAATGATTAAAGTCAAAGAAATCAATGATTAAAGCAAAAAAAAATAACCCATCACTGTTCATCTTCTTCTCAACCCACCACCACCCATCACTATTCACTCGGCACCCCTACCTTCCCTTTTTTTTTTCTCTCTCTCTCTCTCTCTCTCTCTCTCTCTCTCTCTCCCCGTAGTACCTCTCCATGCAGTAAGTTTGGTGAACCGAAGCTCTCCAGCTTTTATGCTCAAATTGAAACTCAAAAGAGTACAAATAGTTCCTCAAGTAAAGAGATTAATCGTGTGGCTACTAGGAATCTCATCAACATCAGACATTATCAGCAAATCATCATCCTCAATACCTGTGATTCTGAGAAGTTGGTTAAACGCCACCCTCTAATATGCCTCTTCAACAAACGGGGTTTCCCCTTTTCTAAACCTTCCCCCAATTGTTCCATAAGTCAACCGAGGCTCGACAAACTCGAATTTGTCTCTATTATTAGCAAAATAGTGAGGCTTGGACAATCCCGTAAATGTTGAGTTGGACTCAATAATATGTAAGGGTACAACTCTTTCCATTGATTGTTAGCATGTCTATCTCGTTGCTGAATAAAACCACGTCATATACACGCCTTGGGTATTCTCGAATTCCCCAACCGTGAAACTTGCAAAGAGTCTCCACTGACACAATTTCATGATAATAATGCGGGATGTTAACGAATGGCTTTGGAGGAGATTGCCAGAGCGGCCTTAGGAAGTAGGTGACTTTCTGCCCATGAAAGTATATACCAACTATTCCACATGGAATAATCACAAATAAAAACATGAATGTCCTTAAATCCAGTCCGTGCATCATGCAGCGAAGTCTTGACATACTAAATGCAATACAGCTTACCTCCTACAAATTTAAACCATTAACATTGTAAGATAATTTTTTCTTTTTCTGAGTCATCATTATAAGATACTCAGACTTGAAAAAATCAAATACATCTTAGGGAAAATAACTGAAGCTTGAACAATAACACAAAAAGAAACCGTACCATGTAAATGGTCACTCGATCCTCTTTAACTGGCCTATAATCAGAGTCCCCATTTGAAAATAAAGCTTAAAACAAACATATGGTTCAAAACAGTTCCTTCGTATGTAAAATCACCTTTCATGTAAAAGTTAAAACAAACGACAAGCACCAAGCTAGACTTTAATATGACTACTACTTTCAAGGTTGCAATTCCTTTGCATTAAAAAAGATACTTGATTTCTGGGACAAATTTATGTATACATTTAACTCTAGAAAATCATACGGTGCTGAATTCCGCCAACACTATCGTGCCCCTTGCCACACAGCGTAGAGGATCGCCATGGCTTGTACTAGTTTGCAGCAAAGATTTTGGACGTCTCTCTTCGTTAGTGATATATGGAAGAAACTGATTGATTTGTTTTAAGTCTTGTAATCAAGGGGTTTTTTAGGTGGGTTAATTAAATATTGGGATATTATGATGTAGGGTGAGAGAGGGCAAAAGTGTAACCCAAGGTCACCGTTGCCCGAGAAGATGACAATGGCCTGTCGGATTGTGAAAGCAATGCAACGTATACAGCAGAGAGAGGAGAGAGAGAGTAAAATTGGTTTGAAGAAAGAGAGCCAATTTTACAGTTTCACAATCGGTCCCTGTACTTTCAAAAGCAAAATGACTATTTTACCCCATCCAAAATGCACGTGCAATGCACATGTCAAGACTTAACGGAAAAAATGTAATGGAACTAGACGGAAGGACCAATTGCGTTCAATTGGTTGGTACAAGGACGACTGGCAAAATTTTTTTTGTACAGGGACGAATTGCAAAAAACATTAAAACTACATGGACCATTTATGTAGTTTGCCCTATTATTTACAAAAGAAACAAAATAAATATAATATATATTTATATTTAATGTAAATAACTAAAATGAATATTTTAGTTTAAAGTATATATATATATATATATATATATTACATATTTATATATATTGATGCACATATAATATCAATTATATAAATTAAGCGAATGCTCCGGAACTCAAATTTAATAAATATAATACATTTATTTACTTATCAAATGTATACATATACAGATTCACAATTTACCTAACGTATTTACATATTGAAACAGATACATAAACTAACGATCGGAAGGGATTACCTTCTGTCGTTTTACAGAATTCAGGCCAAGTTCTAGGCCGTTGTATTATATTGGATCAAGCTAGTTCATAGCCTGACCGTTGTGCTTCCACTGCTACCGATACGAGGAAAGGAAGACTTACGTTTTGATATTGGGTGTGTTCAAAGAACACTGTGTGTTTGTGTGTGTGTGTGTGAAATTTGCCCAGGGAGAGAACGGTTTATTTTCTCGGGCTGAGAGAGAGCAAGAGAGAGAGTAGAGAGCTTTTCTTTCTTTTCTTTCTTTCTACCGTGAGAGAGAGAGAGAGAGAGGGGAAGAGAGAGTGAGTTGTGTGTTGAGAGAGAGAGAGAGCTGAGAGCTGATGGTGTGTTGTTGGTGTGTTCTTCTTTGAGGGAGGAGTGTATTTATAGGTGAGAGTTTGAGAGATATTTGTGTTACTCTCGGGGCCAAGTAAAGCACGAAGCTTAATACACCGCCCACCCCTGGGGGTTTAAAAATTTTAAACCGCCCACCCTTGGGAGTTTAAAATTTTTAAACCGCCCAAACTTAGGGGTTTAGATTTTTTTTTTCAGTTTATATAATTTCATTATTAATATATAATTTTATATAATTATTAATATATAATTTTATATAATTAGTAATATAAAATTTTATATAATTATTAATATAAAATTTAATATAATTAGTAATATATAATTTTATATAATTATTAATATATAATTTTATATAATTTGTAATATATAACTTTATATAATTATTAATATATAATTTTATATAATTAGTAATATATAATTTTATATAATTAATAATATATAATTTTATATAATTATTAATATATAATTTTATATAATTATTAATATATAATTTTATATAATTATTAATATATAATTTTATATAATTAGTAATATATAATTTTATATAATTATTAATATATAATTTTATATAATTAGTAATATATAATTTTATATAATTATTAATATATAATTTTATTTAATTAGTAATAGATAATTTTATATAATTATTAATATATAATTTTATATAATTATTAATAATCAATTTTATATAATTAGTAATATATAATTTTATATAATTGTTAATATTTTATTTTATTTTATTAGTAATATATAATTTTATATAATTATTAATATATAATTTTATATAATTAGTAATATATAAATTTATTTAATTAGTGATATATAATTTTATATAATTATTTGTTTATTAATTTATATAATTAATAATATATAATTTTATATAATTAGTAATATAAATTTCATATAATTATTAATATATAATTTTATATAATTAGTAATATATAATTTTACATAATTATTAATATATAATTTTATTTTATTTATACAATTATTAATATATAATTTGGTAATAATTATTAATAGATAATTTGGTAATAATTAATAATAGGTAATTTTATATAATTATTAATATATAATTTTACATAATTATTAATAGTTAATTTTAGTTTATAATTTTAGTTTAATATATAATTTTATAAATTTATTTTAGTTTATAAATTATTAATATATAATTTCATATAATTTAGTTGTAATTTATAATTTTAGTTTATAATTTAAAATCATTTAATAAATATATAATTTGAAATGATTTAATTTAATTTTATAAATTTAATTGTAGTATCATGTGCCTCTTCAACAGCAGCAATTTTGATATTAAACTCTTCAGTAACAGTTCTTAACATTTTACTTACCATTCTAGCATTTGATATAGGCTCACCTAGGAAGAGACATTCATTTGAGATTTCTCTCAATTTAGCAGAATAGCTTTTTATGTCCTCAGTCTCATTCATCCTCAAGTTCTCAAACTTGGTCATGAGAATTCTCAACCTAGTGGCCTTAACACTATCATCACCTTCACAAAGGACTTTGCGAGAATATCCCAGCTTTTTGCTACATTTTGATTTATAACAAGACGAAACATATGTTCATCCACATGACTTGATATAGCACCAAGAGCCTTGGAATTATAGTTAGCTAAAGTGACTTCAGCGGTAGTCCAATCTTCCTCAGGTTTGAGTTTGAAGATTTTTTCTGAGGTTTCACCCTCAGGACTCTTACTTTCAACCTTAGGAGGAGACCATGGAACAATGATGCTAAGCCACGCCCTTTCATCAATTGCTTTGATGAAAAGACGCATCTTAGCTTTCCAAATAGCATAATTAGTTCCATCCAAAACAGGGGGACGGTATTGGTTCAAATTCCCTTCCATAATGACTGCTCTATACTAGGATCTTACTCAGTGTAATCGAGTGATTGACTCTGATACCAATTGAAAGAAATTGAGCGGCTAGGAAAGACAATTGAACGCAAACAAACCTGATGTGAGTTCTAGTGTGATAGCACCAGCACTAACACCAGTATGTAAAGCAGCAGAATAAACAAAATTAAATTGTCAACTGCCTTATTTTCCCACAAAGTAACCCCTAAAATGCTAATGTCATGTACTGCATAGTGCATACTTGCTTCAACAGCATCAGCCTCATTTGGCTCTGTTTCAAATCAATACGGCATAATTTTTCTAGATCACCTATGCATTTTAATCAAAATCAATACAACATAATTTTTCTAATTTTTTTACAAACTTTTTATATCTCAATAAAGTCGTGGACATAAGGATAAAGTAAACAATGTAATCGTGCACGATTTTTATGCATGTTTTAGTGTGATACCTTATTCTTTATACTACCTTCGTTTTAGGTAAACAGTTCATTTTTAAAAAGTTAACATGTGAATAAATCAAATTAAAATTTTACATAATTTACTTATGTTTTAAAAAATAAAATTTCATTAATCAAAAACTATCTTAAGTATATTATGAATTACAACTTTCATAACTTTGTAAAAATTACTAAAGTTATCTTAATTATCGGTCAAACTTTAACTAAGTTAACAAAATGGATAGCTGTGCAATTGGGCCAAACTAGTCGGGGGTGACACTCAAATTTTTTTCAAAATATAGGGTCATTAGTTTTTGGGTAGGGCTATTCACACCCATCAAAGTGCTCTATACACCCACCTAAAAATAATTACAAATTATCATTATATCTAATGACAAAATAGCCCTTATACTAAATACACCTTTAAAAATATTTGGTTAATTACACCATTAGTCCCTTGATTATGGACTATTTCACCAATAGTCCCTTAACAATTTTTTTAAATTTCAGTTTCTAAAATATCAAAAAATCACGCGACTAGCCCTTTTGATAGATGTCATTAAAAAATTCCGTTAACTCCCTCGTGTGCAAGGCACATGACTTTTTTTTTTGGACATTAATGGAATTTCACCTGCTCCCATTTCCCCAACCTCCTCCGTCTCTCTCCTTTATATCTTCAAACCCGAACCCAGAAAATGTAAGAACAATTAGACCAACCCTTGAGGGTTCACCAAATGCTCCATGACTTCAAACGCAATTACACATGGAAGGGGTACCCCAAATGCTTAATAATGGCAGAAAACTAAACAGCACACAATTCCATATGGCAAGACTTTAATAGCTACTCCTTCGCCTTCTACCCATTCGTAACCGAAGGAGACTCCTTGCGCCAGTTTTAACGCAAGGAGACTTCTTGCTTTAAAATAGCGCACATAATACCGTTTCCCTTGGAGAGCAAATTGCTGGGTTTTCCAGCAGCAATGAAGTTAATAGAGTTCCCCTTGGGAAAGCTCCAAGGCTTGTGTCGTCAATTATAATGGCGCATCAAACCCTTTGACGCCTTCTCCCCAAAGCCATCTCCAGAACAACAGTAATGTGGAGGGTAAAGGGTAAGCATCGTTTGGACAAGTACAATCACTTGGCCAAAGAACACGGCTACCGTTCTCGAGCCGTATGGAAACTTATCCAGCTCGACTCCAGGTTCAACTTACTCCGATCGGCTCACTCCGTTCTCGACTTATGCGCAGCTCCAAGTGGTTGGATGCAAGTCTCTGTAGAACGAGTCCCCATCGGCAATCTTGTAATTGGCGTTGACCTCGATCCGATTCGACCCGTCCTGTGTGAAAGAAGTGCAAGTCGCCATTGTTGTCAATTTTGTAAAGAGAGAGAGAGAGAGAATTTGGGGGATACGGTGCACAGTGGGTTTGAACAAAAAAAGATAAAATTTTGTTAGATTAAGATAAAATTTTGAGTTAAGTGATTATTTCTTGAGTTAAGTGATTAATATTTTTAATTAAATTAAGATAAAATTTTGTTTATTCAAATAAAAATGATAAAAATTTGTTATAATTAAATTCCTCTAAGAATTTCCTATAATACCCTTGAAAAATGGCATGTGCAACACACATGATTGACTTAACGGAATTTCACTAACGGCATCCATCAAAAGGACTAGCCGCGTGACTTTTTGATACTCTTAGGATTGAAATTTTAAAATTTTTTTTAAAGAACTAATCGTGAAAAAGTTAATAGTTAAAGGACTAATGGTGAAATTAACCCAAAAATATTTTATACACCCACCAAACATAATTACAATAATCCTACCCGAAAGAGATTGGGAGAGAGAGTGATCACGCCAAAAAAGGATTAGGTGTCGTGTCTGGTCCACGTGTGTAGTCTAGGCAGGATTCGGCCACGTTGCAGGATTGTCCTTGACGTATAAACCGCTTGAAACCCGTGATCAACAAAGAACAAGTAAGGGGTCTGGGTTGTCCCAGCAATAACCCTCAGGCGTGAGAATTAGCAATACTTCGTAGGAGCGGTAAAGCTAAGAAAGTCTGTAAGCAAGTCTGTATGCGTGTACCTTATGAGACCTGTTGAGGGTGCTTTTTATAGGGGTGTGGTCATAATCCTTATTAGATTCAGACTAGGAGTGATTCCCGTGTCTTTCGGATTACTTTTCCTCATACGCTTAGGACTGATATGTAAGGAATTATAACTCTTTTTAGGAATGATGTCTCCGTATAGGACACTGCTTTGCCGAGCTGGAAGGATCCTGTCGAGGTCGGCCTGGATGCTCCAGGTCACTCTATGTAAATGAGGTCGGCCTGACATACGCCAGGTCGCTCGATGCCATCAAGGTCGGCCGGGCATACGCCAGGTCACTTGATGTTTGTGAGGTCGCCCTAGGATAGCCCCAGGTCGCTCAGTGGATCCCTTGTGTCAGCGTGTTGAGTGCATGCCGAGGTGAAGCGACCCATCGTAGAGCGGTTGCCAGGTCGCCCACTACTGTGTCGAACGACCGGCTTGCAATTGCCGTCTTCGTCCGGCGTTACGGCGAACGCGGTCTCTGTTTTTCGAGTTGGACGGTTTGGTGGGCTTTCAATGCCTTCATGTCGTCGACCTGGCACTTATCGATCACGTGATGATTGCCACGTGTAAGGTTGATAACTGAGGGTGCTCAGTAGCCCCCCTACTTCTGAGAGAGAGGATTTATCCTCGTACTCATGAAGTCGTGTTGTTGCTTCGAGCTGAGCCGTTTTGAGGTGAGCTTACTGATTCCTAGGTCGAACTCCTCTGTTGTACTTTACTTTTCGATAGGTGTGCACATTTATTGTTTGTGAACTTCGAGGCGATACAAGTGGCAGATCATTTCAAATTTCAAAAAGGGGCGGTTATCATTCCAATCCCAAAACGTCGTCATGCCAAAGTCCGTGTCTTCTGTTTGGGTCGACCCGAGATATTCGGACCCTATATAAGTGAACGTACCATCGTGTTTTAGGGCGTGTTTCCGAAGTTTCAAAGTTTCTCCGCGACTCGGGCGATTCCGCAGCTATTTCTTCTCCGAAAGCTTACATCCTTCAGTCATTCCTTCGTGTCTTCCTCTTTTCCCAGTCGTTAGGTTAGTCTCCTTACCTTTCTGGCTACATTTCTTTTGTGTTTTTAGTACTTTTCAAGCGATTTTTTCGGTAGTTACTGCCTCCGTCGTGACCGTGCCCTTAGCCACCGTAAAAGTACTTAGTGTTCCGTCGGGGCTCCTCCCCTTCTTGAATCATTCCTTCTCTTAGTTCATCTTCCTCGTGTTCTCCTTCTACGAACATGAAGGTTAAGCGTGCGAATCCAGGCCCACTATTTGCTAGGCCGCCGAGGGGGAGGGCAATATTTAAGAGCGAGGATGGGGATTGGCAGGTCGTATTGCCAAGTGAAGCTCGCGACTTACTGGTCGCCTGGGGTGCAAATTTAGAAGGTTTAGTGGTCCCCGAAGATGATCCCTTCAAGGTCGATAATATTCCTTTCGGTACTTCTATGCGGATCTTCGAGGGGTATGATATGGCCATGACGAGCTTGCTCTACTTGTATTTTGATGAAGGTCGGGTTGCGCGTCCTAGACCAGCTCGTGCTACCACCTCGGCTGCCGGGCTAGGCGTTTCGACCTCCTCGTCGAGCTACTCTGATGCTAATTATGTTTTGCGAGCTCAACGTCCCAAGAAGAAGAAGTCGAAGGCTACTACCGAGGAGAGTATTGGTGGTCGCGCCTTCCATGATTGGTGAAACAGGATCACCTCATCTGATGTGGACACATGGACCTCGAAGTTCTTTTGTGATCCTGACTATTACCGTGGTTTTGTCCCCGATCCGATGTTCGGCCTGGATGTTTTAAGAACCGCGAGGAGCCGGGTTGGATTTTACCTCAGCTTCTTTGATCTGGGGCTTCGGTTTCCCCTTGATCCCTTTATATGTGAGTTTTTAGACGTTACCTCGACAGTCCCCCTCGACCTCACTTGGTATACCATGAGAATTCTTCTCTGTTTTATTGTGTGTACCCGCCTGCTAGGTTTTGAGCCGACTATGTCTCTGTTTTGCTACTACTTTCACCTTGACCGGAACAACAATCGACTGCAAGCAAAAAGCGACAATTATGGTGTAAAGCTGTTTTTCGATTCTCCGAGCAAGGTTCCTTACTGGGCTGATAAGGTTATTGTGGTGGAGAGTAGACTAGGTTGGAACTTTAGGGTGCCAGTTGAAGAGCCTTACACTCTAGTTCGTCATACCGACCTAGACGACTATGATAAGCTCGCTAAACAAGCCTTGGAGATTCCCTTGGGGGTTCGAGGTGGTACCCAGGTGAGGTGTTATGACTGGAGGGAAATCATTAAGAGTGAGAATTTGCTGTATGTCGCTGGAATTTTGCCGAAGAGAATAACCGGCCTCGAACCAATGTGTACTTTCCCTGAGTTCGACTGTTTCCCAGGCTGGCATAGACATAATGGTCTGGTATTCCAAAATCGTTGTCCTGATTGTTGGCGGGATTCGGAGAGGAGCTGCTTATTGATTGGTTATCTCACTTCAACGAACCTCGTTTGTTATTTAGCTGTTTGATATCTCAACTCTGTCTCTGACTCATTTTTCTTTTCGTAGATATGGAGGACCTTGACGCTATGAAGGGGAGCTCGGGAAAGCGTGTTCAGGCGAAATCTGCTCGTTCGGAGCAATTAGGTCGAGCTCGCGTAGCGACTAACCTAGCGGGTACCGCCGAAGTGATTCCCACTGTGTCTGTCTCTGCTGATAAGGGGAAAGAGGTCACTAGCACGAAGTCTTCCGGAAAAAGGACCAGGTCGTCGTCGGGATCTAGGCCCCCAAAGAAGTTGCGAATCGAGGAGACGGTTGTGGTTACTGTGTCTGACGAGGCGGCCCAGAAAGATGAAATACATAGTGTGACAAGCCCGTCCAAAGAAACACTTTCCCCTTCCGGCTCGGCTACCCCCAAACAAGCGGAGCACGATTCGAGCCATGTTGTCCGGGGTGTTGAAATTGGAAAGGCTGCTGTCTTGGAGATTTGCAATGATGACCTGGGTGGTGTATACGATGGCTATTCTCCTTCCCACCTCGCAGGAGTCGTGGGAGGCAATTTGATAAGTGTAATTTTTCTTAGTCTTTTGGTTTTACCCGTCTACCCTTGGCTATCTTCTATTATCTAATGTCTAGTTCGTTCCTCAGGCGGCCACGGCTATCAGGTCGTACACTAACAGGCTAGCTGCAGCCAATAAGGAGAGGAAGTCGCTGAGGTCTCAGGTCGCCGATCTCAAACAGCGTATCAGTGAAGGTGTAAGCAAGGCAGATCTTGATGCAGCTCGTGCTCGAATATCTGAGCTTGAGCGAGATATTGAGAAGTCTAAGAGCGATGTGAAGCTAAGCCAAGATTTAGCTGCTGAGAAGGTTGAAGCTGCCAAAAAACTTTCCGAAGAAGTGATGCGTTTGCAGGGTGAGCTCGCTGGGGTCAAAACCGAGTTGTCAATATCCCGGGGTGAAGCTTTCAATGCCCAGGGCGAGCTAACCAAGACAAAGTTGAATCTTGAAGGGAAGATTAGTGATCTTGAACGTTAATTGTCAACGGCGAAGAAGGCTCCCAGCTCGGTGACTGTCATCAACGAGTTCAAAAAGACCCAGTCTTATAGAAATGAAATTTTTTCATACTACGAGAAAGGTAAGGCTCAGATTCTGCGAGTGGCCGCTGCGTGCGGGGTGTCTCTTAGAGATTTGGTCAAGTGGGGAAGTGCCGAACATAAGGGTGACCTCGCCCGTTGGGGCCACGAGATTATTCCCTACCGGTCTGAGGAACTTGAATTAATAGCGAGGAAGGATGTTGAACAAGGTCGCGATCCTTGGGTGCCTCCTTCTCCTTTTAATAACAACGGTGACGCCGTGGAGTTTGATGGTGATTTTAAGTTAAGTGAATTTGAGGGAACCAAGTCTAATCAGGATGTTCATGCCAAAGCCGTCTACGAGGCGGAAAGTCGAGCTGATCCTTAGATCTGACCTCGCTGTGTCGAGTTGATTTGAGCCTGCGGGCTTTGTAAGAACAATTCTTCTTTTTTATTTGGCCTGCGTGCCTCAAACATTCTTATCTATGTATTCTGATCTTAGTCATGCGATGGTGTAAATTATTGGTATATTATCACCGTTCCTTTCCTGTTTAAATTTGATCGTTTCTCAAACTTCTCAGTTAAGCGAGGAAGGAGGTTTTTGTTCTCGCCGTAATTGAGGAGTCTTCACGTTCTTTTTTTTTTGGCTGTGGCGAAGTGTAGGTCGTGGGCTACCCTTAACATGGCGAGGTCTCTTTTTAACTTACGATCTTCTTCAGCTGGTGAAGAGTAGGTCGCAAGGTGACCTCGACGTGGCGAGGTACCTTTTTAACTTACGATCTTCTTCAACTAGTGAAGAGTAGGTCGTAAGGTGACCTCGACTTGGCGAGGTGCCTTTTTAACTTACGATCTTCTTCAGCTGGTGAAAAGTAGGTCGTAAGGTGACCTCAACTTGGCGAGGTGCCTTTTTAACTTACGATCTTCTTCAGCTGGTGAAGAGTAGGCCGTAAGGTGACCTCGACTTGGCGAGGTGCCTTTTTAACTTACGATCTTCTTCAACTGGTGAAGAGTAGGTCATAAGGTGACCTCGACGTGGCGAGGTGCCTTTTGAAAATATTTAAATTTGCAATCGATTTCAGATAGGAGGAACTCTCTTTTTTATTGATAACTTTTGCAACAGCCTTACATCGATGATAGTATTTTTTCAGATGATCCGCATGCCAAGGATTCTTGAGCGGTGTGCCATCTTGTTCAGCTAGCCGATAAGTCCCTTTTCTGACTATGCCTGTTACTCTGAATGGTCATTCCCAATTTGGAGATAGTTTATTTCTTCCAATGTTTCTACCTGTCACTTCGATCTTCCTTAATACCCAGTCTCCGATGTTGAAGGATCTAGTTCTGACTCGCTTGTCATGGTGAGCTTTGGCGAGTTGCTTGTAGTTGATCATCCTAAGTCTCGCCTCCAGCCTTCTTTCCTCCAGATAGTCTAGGTCGAGCCCCCGGGCTGTTGCGTTGTCCAGCTCGTCAAAATGGGCTACCCTTAATGTTGGTAGGGCCATTTCTACGGGGGCCATTGCTTCTGATCCGTATGCTAGTGTGAAGGGTGTCTGCCCTGTTGAGCCTCTGACCGACGTGCGGACTCCCCACAGAACGATGGGTAGCTCGTCAAGCCACCTTCCTTTCTTTTCGTCTAGATTTCTCTTCAAGGCATGGAGGATCTTCTTGTTCCCTGCTTTAGCCTGGCCATTTCCTTGAGGGTGAGCAACTGAGGACTTCCAATGCTTGATATTCAGCTGCTCGTATCTCTGAGTGAACTTAGTGAAGAACTGGGTGCCATGGTCGGACACAATGGCTCGAGGTAGGCCAAATCGGCACCAGATGTAATCATGTATGAAGCTGATTGCCTTCTCCTCGGTTATGGTAGCCAGTGGCTTTGCTTCTATCCACTTTGTGAAGTAATCTACAGCCACTATTAAGAATTCGCAGCCTCCTTTAGCTTTTGGGAAGGGTCCTATGAGGTCAACTCCCCACATATCAAAAGGCCAGGCTGCGACTACTGGTGTTTGTGGAACTGATGGCAGTCTTGGGATATTAGCGAATCTTTGGCATTTATCACATTTTTGCACATAGGTTTCCGCGTCCTTTCGCAAGGTCGACCAGTAGTAGCCGTGGAAAAGAATTCTATCTGACAGCGATCTCGCACCAGGGTGGCCTCCACATACTCCTTCATGGACCTCGGCGAGCAGGTCTTCCACTGTTTCTGGTCGGACACATCTGAGCAACGGTTTGGTGAATGATCTTCTGTATAACACTCCGGCAATTACTGTGTAGCGAGCTGCTCTTTTCCTTACTAGTTGGGCCAAGTCTTTTTCTTCAGGCAGTATTCCGTGTTCAATATAATCTTGTATTTCATCTATCCAGCATCTTTTCGTCGGGTTGATGGGCATGACTTCTTCCCTATCCACTGATGGTGACTCAAGGGTTTCCAACCATACGTCATGAGGGAGGTTATTGATGTCCGATGATGCAATCTCGGACAAGTAGTCGGCCCGTGCATTCTCCATCCTGTCCACCTGTTTTAGCTCCCAATATTCAAAATTTTCTAACAGGCGTTTTGCCAGATCACAGTATTTTGGCAATGTGGGGTGATTAGCCCCCATACTCCCCCCAAACTTGCTTCACGACGAGCTGGGAGTCGCTGAAAATGACAACCTGGCAAGCCCCCAGTTCCAGTGCGAGCTCGAGTCCGGCGATCAAAGCTTCATATTCTGCTTGGTTGTTGGAGGCCTGGAACCTGAATCGTAGAGCTTTACTGAATTCCCCTCCATCTGGTGAGTGAAGGGATAAGCCTGCACCACTGCCTGTCTTGCCAGACGAACCGTCAACATAGAGTGTCCAATGGAGCAAGGGTCGAGGACGTGACGAGCTGGCTGTTCTAATCTTCCTGGGCGGGCTGGGAGGGTTTTTCAGCTCGGTCAGCGTGGTGGCCGGGTTTTGATCTTGCTTGACAAATGATGTTTCAGCAATGAAGTCCGCAAGTACATGTGCCTTTATTGCCTTGCGCTACTCGTATGTGATGTCGAATCCTGAGAGCTCGACTGACCACTTTAACATTCTTCCAGCTACATCTGGTTTATGAAGTATTTGCTTGAGTGGGAGGTTGGTGTATACCGTCAAGGCATGAGCTTGGAAGTACTGGGTCAGCTTTCTTGCTGCTATGATTAAGGCAAGTACCACTTTCTCCACATTTAGGTATCTTTTTTCCACATCTGTGAGTGCATGGGAGACGTAGCTTCTGGATAGCGTCTCTTTCGCTGAGTAGGACTGCGGCGAAGGCAGTGTCTGAGGCGGCGAGGTAGATGTAGAGGCGCTCTCCTGGTGTCGGGCTGGTAAGCAGTGGCGGGCTGCCCAAGTAAGTTTTCAGCTCGGCGAAGGCTTTGTCGCAATCTTCATTCCAGGCGAACTTCTTGCTTCCGCGTAATGTCTTGAAGAATGGAAGGCTTCTTTCTGCTGATTTTGCTATGAATCTTCCAAGTGCTGTGATCCTTCCATTCAGCCGATGTACCTCCTTTATCGAGCTGGGAGCTTTCATGTCGACCAAGGCTTGGATCTTCTCCGGGTTGGCCTCTATACCTTTCTCATTCACCATGTATCCCAAGAATTCGCCTGCCTTCACTCCAAAGGCACACTTTGCTGGATTAAGCTTCATCTTGTTTTTTCTGAGATTTGAGAAGGTCTCGTTCAGGTCATTGACGTGATTGGCTTGCTTCGTCTTGATGACCATGTCGTCGATGTAAGCTTCCACGTTTCTTTCGAGCTGGTCTCCAAAGACCTTGTTTACCATCCGTTGATAGGTGGCCCCTACATTTTTAAGCCTGAAGGGCATCATCTTGTAGCAATAGATGGCTCCTGCTGCTCGGAAGGCTGTTAGTTCTTGGTCGGCTAACCACATGCAAATCTGATGGTACCCTGAGTATGCGTCGATGAAGCTGAGTATTTTATGGCCTGCGATTGCGTCCACAAGCTGATCGATCCTCGGTAATGGGTACCAGTCTTTAGGGCAGGCTTTGTTGAGGTCGGTGAAGTCGACGCACATCCTCCTCTTTCCATTGGTTTTCTTGACTATTACCACGTTCGCGATCCAGGTCGGATAGAAGATTTCTTGAATGATTCCTGCTTTTAGCAGCTTGTCGACCTCCTCTTTGATTGCTTCCTGCTTTTCTGGGGAGAATACTCTAGGTCGTTGCTGTACAGGAGTTATGGTTGGATCGACATTCAGTTTGTGCACAGCGACCTCCTCGCTAATTCCTTCCATGTCTTCTGTCCTCCATGCAAATACATCTTTGTTCTCCCTAAGGAATGCAATTATTGCTTCCCTTTCCTCTTTATCAATTTCCAGCCCGACCTTGACTTTCTGCTCGGGGAAGTCGAAGTTGATGACTACCTCGTCGAGGTCTTCATGGGGCTGGATTTCTGGTTGATCTCTTGGATCTAAACTTTCTACTGTGACGACCTTTGGTGGTTTCCTAGAGTCGCCATTGGTGTCCTGGCATGAGTCGGCCTGCTCGGTGACCGGGGTGGGCACGTCGGGCAGGTCGTCATCCGGGTTTTCATCATGATGCGAGGTAGAGAGGTTGTTCAGCTCGAGCGTTGGGTTGACTTGGGGCAAGTCGGCATGTTTGGCGTCCGATCTGGATGCATCGAGCATCTCGTCGTTCGTGTCGGCCTCTTTGTGCGGGCTGGGAAGGCCAGCCCGCGTTAATTGCTATGTTTATTCGTCAGGAGGGCTTGTCTCCGAGCGTTCTTTGATTATAATGGACTTCAGCCGCTTGTCATCGAGGTTCTTTGGGGGAACCTCTTCGTGGTCTGTAGTCATCTTTCGCTTTCCCTTGAGCCGAGCCTCCTCGGCCTTCTTCTCTTCAAGTAGGTGATTCAGAGTGCTTCTAGGATCATTCCTCACCTCTCCGACCCCGTTGTCAGTTGGGAATTTGATTTTTTGGTGAGCTGGAGAGATCACCATCTCAAACTTTGTCTGGGTTGGGAGTCCCAGAATAACATTGTATGGAGAGGGGATGTCAAGGACCAGGAAGGTGATGACCTCGGTGCGGGAATTGTCTTTGGTACCGAGGACTACGTTGAGGTCGATTGTGCCCTTGACAGCGACCTTGTGTCCGGTGAACCCTTCCAGCTTGATTCCACTCAAGGTCAAGTGCGAGCTTCCCAATCCGATCGCCTGGAAGCATTTATAGAACAGAATGTCCTTCCCTGCTCCTGTGTCGATGAGTACCCTTTTCACTCTTCCTCTGCCAATTTTAGCCTCAATGGTTAGGGCATGTCCCCTTGCAGCGGTGTTAGCGGCCAACTCGCTAGGTAGGAATGTTATTCCCTTTTCTCCCCAAACGGGTAGCGGGCTGACAGTGTGGTTAAGGCTATTTATTGCTGTCTTTATCTTGGTGATGCTTGACCATTCCTCCGTAATTGTGTTGACCAGGACTTTGTCCTCGTCGGCATTAGCCCTCGGGGCCTCCCTAGGCCTATCTCTGTGATTTCCTCCTCACTGCTCATATCTTTTAAGCTCACCCCGGTCAATCAGCTTCTGTATCTCCCTTTTTAGCTGAATGTAGTCCTCAGTTGTGTGGCCGATACCGTTGTGGTAGGCGCACCTTTTATCGGGGTTGCGAGGATATGTAGTTTCTCGTAGCGGTGGAGGTCGGGCAATCCTGTTTTCCTGGAGCAGTACGTTCATAATTTGCTCTCTGGTTGTGTTCAGGGGGGTGTAAAATCCTTCTTTTTTAGCCCATTTGTTCTTCCCCTTGCCTTTTCCGTGCCCCTGGTTGCTTCCTTCCTTCTGGTCCCCGGCCTTATCTTCTTTCTTCTGTTTCTGTGTTCCAGAGGGTTTTTGGTCCTCCCTTTCTTGATCTGCCAAAGTCTTTTCGACGTTCCCAATATTCTGCGCGGCAGTGTACATTTCCGCGCTGGTAGTAGGAGGTCGCATGCCAATTTTGGATAGAAGCTTGGCAGATCAGCATCCAGCTTGGAAGAAAGCCATTATGGTTTTGTCAGGGACGTTCAACAATTCTTCAGCGACGTTCTTGAATCTCTCGAGATAGCTTTCCAATGACTCGCTAGGTCGCTGTTTGATTCCGCAGAGGTCAGACTCCTTCTTAGGGAGGTCGCCTGCTAACGAATACTTCTTCAAAAAGGCCTTCTTCAGGTCGTGCCAATCTCTGATAGAGCCCTCCTCCAGCTCCTCAAACCAATTTAGGACGACCTCTTCGAACGTGCTGACGAATACTACACACCAGAGATCTAGATCCCTGGTGCAAACTCCCATTTTTGCTTCAAAGCTTGATACGTGGCTTCGAGCATTTGTGTTTCCGGCGTAACTTTTCAGAGATGGCAGCTTCAGGCGATGATTCGGAGGAGTATTCCTGATTCTTCTGCAAAAGGCTGCCGTTACACTCCCTGATGGTTTCCCTTCTTTGCCTCTTTCGAGAGCCTCCAGTCGTTCTTTCATCTTCTGCAGTACCTTGTCTTCCAGGTCGCTGCTCTTACCCCTCCTCTTAGATCAGCGATCGTGGTCGTCGATCTTGGAGTATTTGTGCGAGGATGCCCCGCTGCTGGAGGTACTGTGTTGGATGGACTTGCGCTTCGACCTGTGGCTATGGCTCTCCTGTGGCCTTCGAGATCGCTCTTTGTCACCTTCCATTCGGTAGGACCTGTAAGATTTTGCCGGGTTGGGACTTCTAGCTCGTCCCCCCATCCTTGAATGGACGCTTCCCCTAGGTCGCTCTCTTTCTGGTGTTCCCAGGCGATCCTTGATGCTAAGTGTTTGATGTGCTCCCACTCTTCGCCCGAGCCGACTTTTTTCGCTTCGTCTGGGAGCGTCGTCCCTTGTTCCCCCATGATAACTGTCAGCCCGTAAACCCCTGGGCTTACTCCTTTCAGGCCGACCATCATGGTGATCGTTGCGAGATGGATGTGAGCTCGGTTCTGGTAGCTGGGTCGTCTGGGCAGCGAGCTTGCGTGATAGCTCGGATTCGCGTTTTTTAGCTCTCTCTGCTTCTCCAAGAAAGCTTTCTCCCTCCGTATGTGTTCCAACTCGGCGAGATCGATCTCCTGTTGAGTAGGAGGCATCCTACTTTCCATTATGATGAGATCGTCCCTGTCTCCTGGGCCTTCGCCATCTGAGGAAGGTGGAGTGGGTGTTCGACCATCACGAGCTGTCAAGTTCGGACTTTTAGTTGTCTGAGCTGCCTTTTTTCCCAAGGCTTTTCTACTCATCGCCCTGGCTAGCTTCTGAGCTCGTGTGTTTTGGTGAAGTGGAAGCCCTGATGAGGGTACAACAGGTGACTCTTTTTCAGGTTGTCCAGGAGGGTTGCCAGCAAGCGGAGCGGCGGCGGGCATGCCTGGGGTTGTTGCTGAAGCGGCAGACTTAGAGACTTGCTTGGAGGATGCCATGTTTGATCACAGAAACAATAGGTCCCGGCAACGGAACCAAACTGATCATGGCAAAAAAGGATTAGGTGTCGTGTCTGGTCCACGTGTGTAGTCTAGGCAGGATTCCGGCTTACGTTGCAGGGATTGTCCTTGACGTATAAAACTGCTTGAAATCTGTGGTCAACAAAGAATACCGTAAGGGGTACTGGGTTGTCCCAGCAATAACCCTCAGGCGTGAGAATTAGCAATACTTCGTAGGAGCGGTAAAGCTAAGAAAGTCTGTAAGCAAGTCTGTATGCGTGTACCTTATGAGGCCTGTTGAGGGTGCTTTTTATAGGGGTGTGGTCATAATCCTTATTAGATTCAGACTAGGAGTGATTCCCGTGTCTTTCGGATTACTTTTCCTCATACGCTTAGGACTGATATGTAAGGAATTATAACTCTTTTTAGGAATGATGTCTTCGTATAGGACACTGCTTTGCCGAGCTGGAAGGATCCTGTCGAGGTCGGCCTAGATGCTCCAGGTCACTCTATGTAAATGAGGTCGGCCTGACATACGCCAGGTCGCTCGATGCCATCAAGGTCGGCCGAGCATACGCCAGGTCACTTGATGTTTGTGAGGTCGCCCTAGGATAGCCTGTGTCGCTCGTGGATCCCTTGTGTCAGCGTGTTGAATGCATGCCGAGGTGAAGCTGTAACGCCCGCTTCATTTGCATTTCACACGTCATTCATATCATTCACGCATATTACACGTGTCGCATTGAATAAACTCTATGAATATTTCTTGAGCATATTATACATGACATATAGCATATTCGTGTTGCATTCCATGTGTTTTATATGCTTAAACCATCGCTTGATTCTTGTGATTAAACGTACTTTAGGTGTGTTGGACTTCTAGCATTCCTACGGTTCGCTCTGGGGACTTTCCTTGAGTGTTTTGACCTTCCCATAGACTTAGAATCACCTTGGGATCATTTAGAATCATTTCGGAAGTGTTTCGGAGCACTTTAGGAAAAATCGGACATTCTGAAGCTGAGCGGCCGCCCAGGCGCGCGCGCAGGAACCAGAAACAACACCCTGAAAAATCTGGTGGACGAGCGGCTGCCCAAGCGGCCGCGCCTCGCCCAGCGCCTCTGCCCGTAAAAATCCTGATTTTTTCAAACTTAAAGATTGGTTGGCCAGGGTTGAGCCACGTCATCACCCGAGAAGTCAGCCATATTTTGGCCACTTAAACATCCTTAGGAGACTTGAGAACACTCATTTCTTCCCCCACTTCACCATAGAACATAGAGAGAGAGTAGAAGGAGTTTAGAGTGAGAAAATAGAGATATCTTGAGATTGTGAAGGAATCTCGACGATCCGAGCACGCCGTTGCGAAGGTCTTGACGAGGAGAAGCTTTCCTACCAATTAGATTTCCTTTCTCTCCACTTTTTTCGACAAGAGGTAAGCTACTATCCCCCTCTTCTTCCTATTTTATGTCTCACATGACATTCTAGACTTCAAATGAGTAGAGTTACCATGCTAGATTTGTGAACATGTAATTTTTGCTATGAAATGTGGTTGTCGACTTGTGAATAGTGCTATAGCTTATAATATGATGTTGGGGACTCGAAATTGGGTGTTAAAGTGTTAGGATTAAAGTGCAAGACCACCTTCGTAACTCGACATCATTAGTAACCGAAAATGACTCTAATGGAGTCGATTAGGGTTGATAATGAATGTGACCACGTGTGTGTTTTGTGAGCTCTTTGGATGCTCGAGAGACCCGTTGGGCTATTGGTTACGCGATACACGTATAATGGTATTGTGTTGAAGTCGATATTGTCGTTGTATTGCATACATTAGCATGTTGTTGTTGTGGTCGTTATACTCCCTACTTTGGAGTATAATACTTTTATTTAATGTTAAGTAAACATCTACTTGAACATTTGGTTGATTGGTTTAATGTGTCGAGTAAACATCTACTTGAGCATTCGTTAAGTCCATGGCATATTTGTTGGAGGTGTATTGACGCTCGGTTATTGCGTGAGCCGGGGCTACGTAATAACCGAAGGCCAATACACTGGGCCTCGCCCTACCGTTGGCCACGGTATGGGTTATAGCGTTAAGTGTTGTACGAAATAAACGCGACCTTGGTAAGCTATACCGTGATTGTTTCTCGGGTCGTGGGGACCGAGTCTTCACGTCGACGTGAATACGGGAAACGGTTCACTTTGGTTTTGGTTATTGGTTCGATGATCGGGTACGACATCAACGGTTTCTACATTGGTATTATTGGTTGGTTGGTTGGAAGTGTTTATGTCGGAGGTGTACCTCGACGATATCCTTTTATATGTGTTTAAATATTACACCTACGTGAGATACATGCTACGTGATATGTGTGTCATGAGATAATTGTTTCCATGATGATTGAGAACTGCTATATTATGTCAATCTTGTTATAATTGATCCTTATTACTGTTCACATCTCGCATGTCATATTGTTGCATTAGTAGCTTATTGAGTTTTATAACTCACCCCGTCCATTGTTTATTGTTTTCCTTAGATCTCGAGCCTGCAAGAAACCCCAGTGATCGTTCGTCTTCCGGTGTATACGACAGTCCGTCTTTTGGTAGTGCTCCTTGAGCCCTTGTATTTTCTTTTGGTGAGGCCGAGGGTATATATGTTACTTAAACATTGTAAAGTTGGGTAGAAGTCCCGTACTTGTTTATTCATATTCTTTTGTAGATGCCGACACGGTTGTCAGGCTTTTGTAAATGTTTTTAACTAGTTCATTCCGCGCACTCTATTAATGTTATATGTTTGGCCCGAGCTTCATAGCTCGTGGGTTTTGTTGGTTACCTCATGTGTTTTCTCCGGCTTAATTGTTGCCGTGAAATGATGTTTTGTTTTAAAATCAACATACACTTGCATTACATGGTTTTTGCACGAAAAGTGATTTTTAAATTGTGCATTTTGTGTCCCGTCTCACGAACCGGACGAGATTCCACGTAGGATCTCGGGTCGGGTCGGATGCTTGGTATCAGAGCATAAGTTAGCTTGCTGGGATTTGGAATCCTTGGCTTAGGCGGGGGTTGGTTGTGTGTCTGAGTCGTTAACGACGAGTGTTTGTTGCAGGTAATCAATCATGGTTGAAACACGAAATGGAGCTGGTACGAGTAGGGCTGAGGAAGCCGAGAGAGAAACCCGACGTACCGGGCCGTCTAACCCATCTCCTAACCAAGCCACCGGGCAGTCGTCAGAGGGGCATGTGAATCAGAATGAGGCCTTCATGCACACCATGCAAGGTTTTATGCAAACGATGATGGAAATGAATCGACAGACCATGGACATGAACCGACAGGCCATGGATGGACACGGTCAAGTGGGTGGACACAGAGTAGTGCAACCAGCCGAGGGAGTCGAGGACAATGATCGCCGATTGGAGAGGTTTTTGAAGATGAAACCTAGGAGCTTTAATGGTGAACCGGATCCGGAGAAAGCCGAGAGATGGATTGAGTCGACCGAGAAGATCTTCGCAGCATTGGGATGTACGGATGAGGAGAAGATCAAGTTCGCCACATTCAAACTAGAGGATGCGGCCGAACATTGGTGGAAGGTATTGGAAGCCAGTTGGGTACAGGACCAAGTGATAAGGACATGGGATCTCTTCTTACAGCGGTTTCAGAGTCAGTTTGTTCCGGATGTGATACAAGCAAGGAAGGAAGTGGAGTTCCTTATTCTTGAGCAGGGGAGTCTATCGGTAGCTCAGTATTCTGCCAAGTTTACTGAGTTATCCCGGTATTGCACACATCTACTACCGACGGAGGAGGAGAAGGTTTACCGGTTTGTGAAGGGGTTGAGGAATGAGTACCGGAAGCAACTCATACCACTTGAGTTGACAAGCTATCAGAGAGCAGTGGATAAGGCTTACAGGATTGAGCACGACATTGAGGAACACCATACCAAACAGGGAAATACTAGTGGGACTCAACAATCAGGACAGTCAAGGTGGAGGAATCAGAACAACCGTGGGACTAACAACAAAGGGGGAAATGATAACCGTCGGGGAGGACAGAATCAACAGAGGACAGGAAATCAGGGAAACAACGCACAGGGGCAGCGGGCCCAGGGGATGACATGTAAATTTTGTTCGAGGACTGGTCATACGAAGGACAGATGCTGGAGGAAACAGGGGAAATGTGTCCTATGTGGTGATGGCACGCACTTTCAGAGGGATTGCTGATGTATGAAAATTTACCTCGCAAGTGCACGAGAATACCGGAGTATAGCTGCGCAAAAACAAGGGTCGAACCACAGAGACAAGAGAATGATTGAATATTGTTAACTAATAACTTAAAAAACAAAAATAAAAGAAAAAGGGGTTTTTGTTGATTTTTCTTAAAAACTACGACGAAATTTAAACTAATTTATCAACTAAATTAATCAACTAAATTATCAAAGCAAGTAAATAAGAAGTTTACCAAATATGGAAAGAATCTAGGAATTGGATTTCAATTGTTTCGCCTTCTTATGCTCATGCAAATAATGTATCAATCAACATCAAGGGTAATCACATGAATAAAGATTGGGACGCTTGGGTCACGGTTTGCAATCTTAGTATTCTCAAATTGTTATACTTTCTTGGTCCGTCCATATAACAATTCGAGAATCCTTTAAGAACACGAAGATTATAACACCTAAATTCTATCTTAGCATGGTCATGAATCAATAGAATTTAAGTAACAATGGAGATGGCACACATATAGCTTATGTATTCTCGGTCGTACAATTCACTATATCCAAATAATCAAAACGGTAAAATATACCTTCACGTATAAATACCAAGAGATTCAATTTTAATGCTCCATTGAAACACAAGATGTTGAATGAATTATAAATAAATTAGAGCATAAGAATTTGATACAATTTACATCCAATCCCTAGAAAGATGAGTTTAGCTCATCATTGATTGCAAAACAACACAATTCAATGATGAAAACATACTTACAATTAATCCACGATTGAAAAATTAAACTCCAATCTTTTAGCATAAAAGTTCTTCAAAATCACCTCCCTTTATCCCAAAACGGAGGCCTACTTAAATACAAAGTCACAAGGAAGAAAACCCTACTTTCCAAAATTACAAAACAAACCTACAAAACGGAACAAAGCGATCGCTTTGTCTAAACCAGGCGATCGCTCTACTTCGATATACACTTTCGCTAAAGGCGATCGCCTAAGGGCGATCGCTTTAGCCCGATATTTTCCTTTTCTCCTGCAGCTTCCTTGAATTACGTGCCCCTCGCCTTCCTTTATAGCTTCACAATGCTTCAAACTTAATCGTTTGACCATCTATTCCCCGAAACTTCCATCAACCACTAACAACCCATGTTAGATTACAAAAGCCGAGAAATAGCTTAATTTAAGCCTGAAAATACCCAATAAATGAGTATAAAACTCATTTATCAAATACCCCCAAACTTAAACTTGAGCTAGTCCTCGAGCGAAAATAAGAAAACTAATAAATACAAAAGCAATAAAAATATTATCATTTTTTTTTTCTTTTTTTACGAATCAAATCAATTTGGCCTAGGTCACCATATTGCCTCAGAAGATTCCACCCTATCACATTATGCTTCACAACGCAAATTCCCAACATAGACTGTCACATAATCACATTTTATTCCTTCAAATCTCCGTGTGTGTGTGCAAAGCCATTTCTTAATAGTACCCAAGTTTAAAATTCGTTATAGAGCCAAGTACCACCTCCATTCCTAATCAAGACCACCACACAATTGTACTACATATATCCCTCAGAGTACTTCATGAAATGTAAAAACTGATAATTATCCCATTCATTACTACAAACATAAGTAGCAATACCGAAACTCTTTTTTTTTTTCTTTGTTTTTTTTTTCTCTTTTTTTTTTTTTTTTCAAGAACACCTTGTGGACAGTGCAATGTTCCACTCCCTTAAGCTTTCTAATTAACCCATGTAACGAGTGTTAGGCTAATGACTCTCAAACCAAATGGCTTTAAGGCATTAGGTGTGTAAACACCCCAACGAGCTTACTAACTCGAGTTAAAAAGGCTACGAAGTAAAACTATGTCTTCACAAGGATATTTTTTTTTTTTTTTTTTTTCGTTTCGGATTACTTAAACTCTGTTTAGGCCTAACTTCAAGGATTATTACTAGTTTAAAAATTTCATGACTACTCTCAATTCTTCCCAAAACCTTGACTTATTGAAATGCTAGGTGTACTATAAACTCTATAAAGTCAACTAAACTTGTTAACAATTCAATTCATGGCTTGAGTGCGTATAAGGGTGGAGACTCAAAGTTCAAATCAGTGACCAAGTTACTATCCACATTGTTCCATAGCATCACTTCCTAGCATATTTACTCTTTTCGAACCTACGGAAATATCATCATGGGCGGTGACCCCCAACCAAACGAAAGACTCGATGTTTTGTTTTTTTTTTTTTTTTTTTTTAAGTAAACTACTAAAGGCTAATAAAGAAAACTACTTATACAAAAGCAATAAAAAGTAAACTAAGAAAACAGTAAATAGAATAGTAGCAGGAGTACCGTATACCCAAGAGTGACAACGCACACCCCCAAACTTACTGTCCACAACGTCCTCGATGTGGATGAAGTTCAAAAATCAGGCGGAGGAGTCGGAGGCCAAGGGGGCAAATTCTGAACCCCTTGTGCAGCTGCCATAGCCTGAAAAGCAGAGACTGTCCAACCCCGAAATTGCTCTTCCCGAGCTTGCATGGCTCTCAGCACTTCCCTAGTTTCACCGTAGAATTGCCCTTGCTGAATTGCCATCTCTTCTATTCTGGTGGACATCTCTTCCAACTGCTCCTGAACAATGAATTCATTCTCTGGGTCAGCATCATCCTCTTCCTCTCGCTCGCCCATCGCGCCGCACTCGCCGACTAAAATCACGAGCATTAGAGATCAAGGAGGTGAATGAGATCTTTGGTCGCACCGGTAATCTCTCTAAATCATCCTCCCAAACCACCCCAGCTTTCTTGCACAATCCCGTGATTAAACTTGGAAAACAAAAGCCCAACGGCGAGTTCCTAGACAACGGACCTCATCCGAAATTAATTATAGTCCCAAGGTCAACGGATCCTCCCGTTAGAATGGTGAAGACCAATACAGCTCGGGCCCAAGGCAGAGTACTCTGATGGTTTGTTGGCATGACATTAGCACATACAAATTTATAAACCCCTTTTGCCTTATCCAACAAAACTTTCTCACTTAAGCTCCTTGGCTTCCTTGCCGATAGACCCAATCCGACCCAGTTGTGCCAAACCGCAGCACTTCGTCCGCTTGCACCGGACGGTTCATATTCTTTGATAATCATCTTCGACGTTACGAAACGTCGGCAACTCCAAATATTCGTTCAAAGCGATTGCGCCAAAGTCGATAGCTGTCCCCGCACCCATGACCAACTATCCGCATCCAAGATGGCCATTGGCGTAGAATTCCCGCACAATGGGCACCACCGCTCCGTGGGAACATTACAAAATTCTCCCATCTGCGCCTTCGAAAATCGCGCGGAGTCCAAAGCTATCAAAATCGAAACCACGCCGGCAATAAACCCTTGGTTCCCAGACATTTGGAGTAAGCCGTTGCGGCCTCAGGCGTCAAGAACCGCTCCACAATCGGAGCTGAAGTACTAGAGCTCGCACCTTGCCCATCACGAGTGTTCCGGGCTTTCTTTGCTCTCGGCATTCTTCAATAATCACCAATACAAGCCACAAGACTAACAATTCAAAACTCCAAACCAACTTCCAACCGACCCCCTACTTCAATTTCACTGATTGAACAAGGCCACACAATAGAACAAGCACACACCAATTTCAACAACCCAACTCCACAAACAACAAATTCCCCAAACTTGGTTGATGAACAAGTAATATGAACCAAAACTACCTAACCAAGCTTTGTAAAATTGGAATCAAAAAGCATCAATCGGAATCTTACTTGCTTTGAACCCTCTGGAGTTTGAACCCAAGTGAGGATGTGAAGAGATCAAGCAATTGAATGGATTCCCAAATCTTCAAGCAAACCCTAGGTTGGATGGGGCTTGGACGCTTCACAATTAGCCCTTAAGCACGATTGGAGACTGATTTGGAAGGTGATGGAAGGTGAATTTGGCCGGAGAATGTAACTTGGTCGGATTTTGTGTCGGAGAATGAGGATGGGGCGGCGACGGCGGCTGAAGAAGAGTCTGAAAATTTTAGGGCGATCGCTGTGAATGAGTCCATCCAGACTTTATATCGGACCAGAGCGATCGCTCTAACTTGACCAAAGCGATCGCTTCGGTTTAAATAAAAACCTGACTCATTCTGCCCGAAAGGCGATCGCCTTGTTTATGGATAGGGCGATCGCTTTGTATGAAAATTAATTGTGCCACATTCTGCCTCAAAAGCGATCGCTTTATTCCAATACAGGGCGATCGCTTTTATCTCAGTTTTCTCTCAAGATTCTGTCCCAAAGGCGATCGCTCCTTTTTTGGAAGGGCGATCGCTTTGGCCAAAAATCCTCAATGTCCCTTTTTCAGCTCCAAACTCTGATTTTCTTGAAATTTTCCTGCTACTACCTGCATAAAAAGCTACAAAAATACACTAAACACTAAAGTATGCATTAGCAAACATATAAATACATAAAAACAAAAATCTTTTTGGAGGGTGACACTATGTACACTCTCTTGGAAACCCACAAACTCAGAGAGACTCTAAAGAGTGACTCAAACTAAAACATATAAATACAACACTAACTAACAGGCTTCCACCCCCAAACTTAAAACATGCGTTGTCTTCAAAGCTTGGATCTAACGAAAAAAAAAAAACACATGCCAAAGTGTGTGAAGTGGAACCACTGAATTAACCTACAAGAACACAAATAAATTAAAAATAAAAAAATATATATATATATGATTACCTAGTTGGGTTGCCTCCCAACAAGCGCACTTGTTTAATGTCGTTGGCTCGACGCCGATTGAGACGGCAATGCTATGGATCCCATAATCGGTCATCTCAATTGTTTCCACAATCGAGACCCCTTCATTGTACGGCTTCACACGGTGCCCATTTACCTTGAATGTTGTATTTGTTTTGAGGTCCTTCAATTCCACGGCCCCATGCGGAAACACATTCACCACCTCAAATGGGCCCGTCCATTTGGACTTGAGTTTGCCCGGGAACAACTTCAACCGGAGTTGAAAAGGAGGACTTTCATGCCGGACGAATGAACTTAGGTTGAAGTCGTTGGTCATGATACTTTTTCGTCCTTTCCTTATACAACTTGGCACTCATATGCATCTTGCCGCAATTCGTCCAACTCGCTCGCCAACATTCTTTTCTCACCGCTAATGTCAAATCCATGTTGAGCTCTTTGATTGCCCAAAAGCTTTATGTTCTAGCTCAACCGGTAGATGACATCCTTTTCCAAAAACAATTTCAGACGGACTCATTCCAATTGGGGTCTTGTAAGCCGTGCGATAAGCCCAAAGAGCATCACTTAGCTTTAAAGCCCAATCTTTCCGCGTGGGTCGAACTGTTTTCTCAAGTATCCCCTTAATTTGACGGTTGCTCACTTCAACTTGGCCGAAGTTTGAGGATGGTACGGGTCGCCAACTTGTGCACCACCCCATACTTTTTCGAAGAGAATTAAAAATCCGGCTCGTGAAATGAGTCCCTTGATCACCGATGATTGCCCTTGGCATGCCATATCTCGCTAAACACAACATCACAAAGGAACTTGATAACAAGTGTTAGCATCATTAGTACGAGTGGCAATTGCTTCCACCCACTTGGACACATAATCAACAAAGAACCAAGATATATGTAAAACCATGAGATACGTGAAAAGGGCCCATAAAATCAATGCCCCACACATCAAAAATATCAACAACCAAATTATTCACTAAGGGCATCTCATTTTTCTTACTTATTCCCCTGCTCACGACACCTATCACATTGTTGGCGAAGCATGAGCATCCTTGAATAAAGAAGGCCGTAACAAACCGATTGCAACACTTTACGCGCCTTTTCGGCTACTAAAGTGTCCACCACAGTGGAGCTCATGACAAAATGCCAACACACTCTTTTGCTCTTCTTCGGGATACATCTACGAATCATCCTATCGTGGCACAATTTGAACAAATAAGGATCATCCCAAATGTAATGCTTAACATCAGACAAAAATTTCCTCTTTTCATGGTAGCCAAAATCAGGGTTAATGATGTTTGCAACAATATAGTTCACAAAATCAGCATACCATGGTTCTTTAACTTGAACTGCAAATAGTTGTTCATCCGGAAAATCTTCGTTTACCGGATTCACATTCTTTAAAAAATTTTGTTCAAGAAGAGGTAACATTTCAAGCCTAGACAGATGATCGGCAACTACATTTTCGGTCCCCTTTTTATCCTTTATCACTAAGTCAAATTCTTGTAGCAATAACATCCACCTAATAAGTCTAGGTTTGGCATCTTTCTTTGTTAGCAAGTATTTTAGGGCAGCATGATCCGAGTAAACAATCACCTTTGATCCAAGCAAGTATGGACGAAATTTTTCCAATGCAAACACAACAACTAAAAATTCTTTTCGTAGTAGTATAGTTCATTGTGCATCATTAAGTGTCCTACTTGCATAATGAATTACATGTGGTGATTTGTCAACTCGTTGCCCTAAAACAGCCCCAATAGCAAAGTCGATGCATCACACATAATTTCAAAGGGTAAGGACCAATCGGGGCTAACAAGAATAGGGGCCGAAGTCAACCTTTCCTTCAACAGATTGAAGGCATCAAGACAATCTTTGTCAAAATGAACTCAGATCTTTGGCAAGCGTGTTACATAAAGGTTTGCAAATTTTAGAAAAATCCTTTATAAATCGCCTATAGAAACCAAAGATGCCCTAGAAAACTGCGAACACCCTTAACGTAAACAGGGGAGGTAATTTTGAAATAATTTCAATTTTTGCCTTATCTACCTCAATCCCTTCGTGAGACAATGTGTCCCAACACAATGCCTTGCTTGACTAGAAAATGACATTTTTCCCAACTAAGGGTCAAATTTGACTCACAACAACGTCTAAGTACCATTGTCAAATTCTCAAGGCAATTATCAAAAGAATCCCCAAAACCGAGAAGTCATCCATAAATACTTCCACACACCTTTCAATCATGTCGAAAATATCGAAGTCATACATCGTTGAAAGGTTGCGGAGCATTGCATAAACCGAAGGGCATCCTTCGATATGCAAAAGTGCCAAAAGGGCATGTAAAAGTTGTTTTCTCTTGGTCTTCCTGCAATGGGAATTTGGTTATATCCCGAAAAACCATCTAGAAAACAATAGAAAGCATGTCCCGCGCCTCTCAAGAATTTGGTCAATAAAGGGTAAGGGAAAGTGATCTTTTTAGTTGCGGCATTCAATTTCCGCAAATCAATACACATCCTATACCCCGTAATTGTTCTTGTAGGCACTAACTCCTCTTTTTCATTTTTCACCACGTGATTCCCGATTTCTTTGGCACAACTTGTACCGGACTCACCCACTTACTATCGCCTATTGGGTATATAATACCCGCATCAAGTAGCTTGAGCACTTCGCTCTTACTACCTCCTCCATGTGAGGGTTAAGTCTTCTTTGGTGCTCCCTTGAAGGCTTGGCACCTTCCTCAAGATTTATCTTATGCATGCACATGACAGGCTAATTCCCTTGATATCGCCTAAAGTCCAACCTATGGCCTCTTTGTGTGCACGCAAACACAAAGCAGCCTTTCTTCCTGTTCATTAGTCAAATCGATGCAATTATAACAGCAAAGTATTCCCTCCCCAAGAAAAGCATATTTTAATGTTTCGTGCAATTGTTTCAACTCTAACTTAGAGGGATACAACGAGGGCACAAGTTTTGTGTTAAAATGCCCTAGGGGTGAAAAGGAGAGTCACTAGGAATTTTCTCTTCGTCTTATCGAAGACAAGCTTATTTCACGGACTTCCTCATTATCCCTGCTCACCACCATTCGAAGAGCCTCGATTTCATCACAAATCAGCTCATTCTCCACATTCTCGAGATCACAGATTCTAACATATCAACAGAGAAGCATTCACCATATCATCCGGCAATTTCATAGCATCAAACACGATATCTCAACAGCTTCATCCATAATGACATGGACAACTTACCATTCTTCACATTAATGACAAGTGTTAGAGAGCCATGAAAGGTCGCCCAAGGAGAATGGGCATTTCATGATTAGCACTAACCTGTTTTTCCATCTCTAAAACCACAAAGTCTACCGGTAGAATCAATTTATCAACTTGAACTAAAATATCCTCCACAATGCCCATAGGATGTTTCACTGAACGATCAGCCAATTGCAAGGACATTGTGGTGGGTTTTAGTTCTCCCAAACCCAATTGCTCATACACGAATAAGGCATTAAATTAATGCTAGCACCTAAATCCAAAGATTGCCTTCACCTTTTTCGAATCCCCCAAAGAAATTTGGATGTTGAAACTACGGGATCTTTCAATTTAGGTGGGAGGTTCTCTGAAGAACGGCACTAACATTCTCAGATATTATCACCTTTTCATTCTTGTCATACCTATGTTTCCTGGTAGTGAGATCTTTGAAGAATTTTGCATAAGATGGAATATTCTTGATCACATTTAACAGAGGAAGATTTATGTTTACTTTGGAAAGCATCTCATAAATTTCTGAAAATTGTTTATCCATCTTATTCTTCATTAATCTGCCAGGAAAAGGAATAGGTGGTGAATATGGAGCTGGGGAAGGAGATTTTTGAGTTTCTTGTGGAATTTCCTTAGCTTGTTCCTTCCCCACTTCCACATTTTTTTCACAACTAACCTCGTGAGTAGGTTCGGATTTACCTCACTACCTATCACCTTACCACTGCGAAGCACCGTGACTGTCTGGGCTTGTTCTGGTTGACTTGGGAACGTTCCTTGCTTGTGGCCCTGCAGGGATTTGGCCAACTGTCCAATCTGATTTTCCAATTTGCTCAATGCTGCCTCATGCTGCTTGTGCATCTGCTCATTCTGCTTGAACCTCATTTCATTGTCTTGCTGGTTCCTCCGACTATCAAGCATAAAATTCTGGAACATCTCCTCCAAAGGAGTTTGAGTCGGCTGAATGCTCGCGCCGTGGTGGGGGTTGATGAAGAGGTTTCGGGTTACTCCATGAGAAATTTGGGTGATTCCTCCAACCCGGATTGTAGGTATTTGAATACGGATCATTGCGAGGCCTTGGAGGATACGAATTCATGGCATTAACCCGCTCAACATATTCAGAAATTGTGCACTAGATGGACAAGAGTTAGTAGTATGAGAATAAACACCACAAATAGAACATGCATTATGAATATTAGGCATTTGCATATTAGGTTTCGCAGCTGACAGCTCCTCAACCTTTTTCATCAAATATTGCACATTCCTATCTAAGGTACTGTTATTATTAATCTCATAAACTCCCTTTGCTTTACCCCTCACACTTTTCTGTTGGGAATTTGCCCCAAGCATTTCAAACAAATCCTCACCTCATCGGGCGTTTTCTCAAGAATCGACCCACTGCAAAGCATTGTCCACCATAGCTTGGTGACTTGGGCAAATATTATCATAAAACTGTTGGTACAAGATAGAGGGTGGAAAGTCATGATGTGGACATTGAAATTGTAATTGTTTATATCTATCCCAAGTTTCATGAAAAGACTCTCCGGCTCTTGCGAAAAGTTTATAATTTTCTTTCTCATCTCACGAGTGGGATGAGCATAAAACTTCGAATGAACGTGTCGCCACTTGCCGCCACGTTTGCAAACCGCCCGGAAGTAGAGTGTTCCACCAAACTTTGGCCGCATCCTTTAAAGCGAAAGGAATGCGCGCATCCCGAGTTGTTCCTCCGTTAACGCTCCAAGAGGGAGGTTATCGACAGTGGCGTGAAACTCACGGAGAAAACTCAAAGGGTCCTCTCGTAGCCATTCCGTGAAAGGAAGGTAAGAGATTCAAGTAATGACCCTTAACTTCATAATTCTAGCGGCAGCAGTAGGGCCAAAGGAGAGGGTGATTGGTCAATTCTAGGGCGAGCATAATCCTTCATATACCTTTGTGCAGCCATGTTATTGTTTTGCTGATCCAACCGCAAGTCGTTCGGGATTTGGCGATGCTCTTCCGATTTAGTTCTTCCTCTACGTTCCTACCTACCCGATTAATATTATCGTTGAATTCCGCCGTGGGATTCGGTGAACGGCGACCGAACATAAAAGTTCGACACCACGACGTTACCGCTAAACTTACTCAATCAATCTAACTTGTCCCCGCAACGGCGCCAAAAACTTGATGAATGAAAATTTACCTCGCAAGTGCACGAGAATACGGAGTATAGCTGCGCAAAACAAGGGTCGAACCACGAGACAAGAGAATGATTGAATATTGTTAACTAATAACTTAAAAAACAAAAATAAAAGAAAAAGGGTTTTTGTTGATTTTTCTTAAAAACTACGACGAAATTTAAACTAATTTATCAACTAAATTAATCAACTAAATTATCAAAGCAAGTAAATAAGAAGTTTACCAAATATGGAAAGAATCTAGGAATTGGATTTCAATTGTATCGCCTTCTTATGCTCATGCAAATAATGTATCAATCAACATCAAGGGTAATCACATGAATAAAGATTGGGACGCTTGGGTCACGGTTTGCAATCTTAGTATTCTCAAATTGTTATACTTTCTTGGTCCGTCCATATAACAATTCGAGAACCCTTTAAGAACACGAAGATTATAACACCTAAATTCTATCTTAGCATGGTCATGAATCAATAGAATTTAAGTAACAATGGAGATGGCACACATATAGCTTATGTATTCTGGTCGTACAATTCACTATATCCAAATAATCAAAACGGTAAAATATACCTTCACGTATAAATACGAAGAGATTCAATTTTAATGCTCCATTGAAACACAAGATGTTGAATGAATTATAAATAAATTAGAGCATAAGAATTTGATACAATTTTACATCCAATCCCTAGAAAGATGAGTTTAGCTCATCATTGATTGCAAAACAACACAATTCAATGATGAAAACATACTTACAATTAATCCACAGATTGAAAAATTAAACTCCAATCTTTTTAGCATAAAAGTTCTTCAAAATCACCTCCCTTTATCCCAAAACGGAGGCCTACTTAAATACAAAGTCACAAGGAAGAAAACCCTACTTTCCAAAATTACAAAACAAACCTACAGCCAAAACGGAACAAAGCGATCGCTTTGTCTAAACCAGGGCGATCGCTCTACTTCGATATACACTTTTCGCCAAAGGCGATCGCCTAAGGGCGATCGCTTTAGCCCGATATTTTCCTTTCTCCCTGCCTTCCTTGAATTACGGGCCCCTCGTCTTCCTTTATAGCTTCACAATGCTTCAAACTTAATCGTTTGACCATCTATTCCCTGAAACTTCCATCAACCACTAACAACCCATGTTAGATTACAAAAAGCCGAGAAATAGCTTAATTTAAGCCCAGAAAATACCCAATAAATGAGTATAAAACTCATTTATCAATTGCCCTAGGAATAAAGGGGTCCAACTGGGAGGTGCGCAACAGAATGTGGGCGTCAAGAGAGACAACGAAGGTCGCCCTAGAGTCCAGGGTCGGGTCTTCGCCCTAGACCAAAATAGAGTGCCCGAATCCAATAATGTCATAGGAGGTACCCTATTTGTCTCTAGTGCTAAAGCCCGAGTACTTATAGATCCAGGGTCATCGCATTCATACATCGCATCACATTTTGCTTGTCATTTGCATGCCATGCCTGAATCACTGCCATATGTGTTAGAGGTGTCTACTCCGATGGGAGAGTGCCAAATAGCTTCTGAGGTTTATCATGATTGTGATGTGATTATTGATGGCCACCATTTGCCTGCTGATTTGGTTGTTTTGCCTATACGGGATTTTGATGTGATTTTGGGGATGGATTGGTTGCATGCACACCATGCCGTTGTTGATTGCCGTAAAAAGTTTGTTACCTTTGATATGCCGAATATGTCGTCTTTTGTGTTTGTCGGTGATAAGTGCATGGGTAGTGTTCGTCTTATTTTGGCTCTGAAAGCCCGTAAGTTATTATCACGTGGTTGTTCGGGGTACTTGGCTTGTGTGGTAGATAAATCGAAAAGTGTGGTTATGTTGGATGATGTTTCTGTTGTGCGTGAATTTCCGGACGTCTTTTCTGATGATTATGAACTGCCTCCTGATAGAGAGTTGGAATTTTGTATTGAGTTATTACCGAGAATCGCGCCGATATCGAAAGCACCGTATCGCATGGCGCCGGTCGAGTTGAAGGAATTAAAGATTCAGCTGCAAGAGTTACTTGATCGGGGTTTCATTAAATCGAGTGTATCGCCTTGGGGTGCACCGGTATTGTTTGTGAGGAAGAAGGATGGTTCATTGAGGTTATGTATCGACTATCGGGAATTGAATCAGGTTACGATTAAGAATAAATACCCTCTCCCACATATTGATGACTTGTTTGATCAGCTTCGAGGTTCCGTAGTGTACTCTAAGCTCGACCTTAGAAGTGGTTACCATCAGTTGAAGGTTCGGAAGGAGGACGTTCCTAAGACGGCATTTAGAACTAGATACGGGCATTTTGAGTTTGTGGTTATGCCTTTTGGGTTGACTAATGCTCCCGCGGTATTTATGGATTTGATGAATAGGGTGTTCTTGCCGTACCTTGATTGTTTTGTGGTTGTTTTCATCGATGACATTTTGGTGTACTCGAAGTCTCGAGAAGAGCACGAGAAACACTTAAAGATTGTATTGACTGTTTTGAGGGAAAAGAAATTGTATGCTAAGTTTAGTAAGTGTGCCTTTTGGTTGGAGGAGGTAACATTTTTGGGTCATGTGGTGTTAGGCAAGGGAATTTCAGTTGACCCGACTAAAATCGAGGCCGTGGTAAGTTGGAAGAGACCCAAGACGGTGACGGAGATTCGGAGTTTCTTGGGTTTGGCGGGTTACTATCACAGGTTTATAGAGTGATTCTCTAAGATTGCAACCCCGTTGACGACCTTGACTCAGAAAAATAAGCCGTTTGTGTGGAGTGATAAGTGTGAGGCGAGTTTTCGGGAATTGAAGGAAAAGTTGACTACGGCTCCTATTTTAGCATTGCTGAATGGACACGATGGGTTTGTGATTTATAGCGATGCTTCGAAAGAAGGTTTGGGCTGTGTCTTGATGCAGAACGGAAGGGTCATTGCTTATGCTTCACGGAAGTTGACTCAGTATGAACAGAACTACCCGACACACGATCTCGAGTTGGCTGCGATTATATTTTCTCTTCATAAGTGGAAACGTTATTTATATGGGGCTAAATTTGAGGTGTTCACTGATCATAAAAGCCTTAAGTACTTATTCTCGCAAAAAAAGTTGAATAACCGACAGCGTAGGTGGATGGAACGGTTAAAGGACCATGACTGTACTATTTTATATCACTCGGGAAAGGCGAATGTTGTAGCAGATGCGTTGAGTAGGAAAGCATACGTTTCTTGTTTGATGACTAGGGAATGGAAGATGCTTGAGGACATTCGTGATTGGGGTCCTAGTAAATCTAGTCATGGAGTGATTTTTGCTAATATTCGGGCTACTCCGGTGTTGTTTCAACGGATTAAGAAAACTCAAGAGAGTGATCCGGAGTTGAAGAAATTGATTGATGAGTTAGGTGAGGGTAAGACCTCGGATTTTGCTAAGAATAGTGATGGTATTTTGACGTTTCGGGGTAGAGTTTGTGTACCAGCGATTGAGGAAGTAAAACGACAAGTGTTAGATGAGGCCCATAAGTCTAAATACACAATTCATCCAGGGAGTACCAAGATGTATAGGGATTTGAAGAAGAATTTTTGGTGGAGTGGAATGAAAAGGGAAATCGTCGAGTTTGTGTCGAAATGTTTGACTTGCCAACGGATTAAAGTAGAATATCAGAGGCCAGCTGGACTGTTGCAACCTTTGGAAATTCCGGAATGGAAATGGGAGAACATCGCAATGGATTTTGTGACAGGGTTACCGAGGACTCGACGAGGTCATGATGCAGTTTGGGTTATTGTTGATAGATTGACTAAGTCGGCCCATTTCCTTCCCATTGCGGTTACGGATTCGTTGGAGAAGCTTGCTTCATTGTATATTCAGGAGATTGTGAGGTTGCATGGGGTGCCAGTGAGCATTGTATCAGACAGGGATCCGCGGTTTACTTCTCGGTTTTGGCAGTCACTTCAGAATGCTTTGGGGACGAAGTTGAATCTGAGTACAGCATTTCACCCGCAAACTGATGGACAATCCGAGAGAACGATTCAGATACTTGAGGATATGTTGAGAGTGTGCTCGATGGACTTTAAGGGAACTTGGGATTCGCATGTGCCATTGATCGAGTTCGCCTACAATAACAGTTATCAGTCGAGTATTGAGATGGCTCCATATGAGGCATTTTATGGTAGGAAGTGTCGTTCTCCGATTTGTTGGGATGAAGTCGGTGAAGCGAAGTTGTGGGGTCCGGAAATGGTTCATGAATCGGCAAAAAGTGTGAAACTCATTCGGGAGAGATTGAAAACGGCTCAGAGTAGACAAAAGAGCTACACGGACAATAGACGTCGGGATCTTGAATTTGAGGTCGGTGATCACGTGTTTTTGAAGGTTTCACCTCGGATTGGGGTTAAGAGGTTTGGTAAGAAGGGTAAATTGGCCCCGAGGTATATTGGACCGTTTGAGATCTTGGAAAGGGTTGAAAGCTAGCTTATAGACTTGCATTGCCGCTATCAATGTCAGGTATTCATGAGGTATTCCATGTGTCGATGTTGAGGAAGTATTTGACGGATGCCTCACATGTGTTGGAGTTTGAACAGGTGGATTTGACGCCCGACCTTTCATATGTCGAGCAACCTGTAAGGATTTTGGATATCAAGGAACAAGTATTAAGGACGAAGACTATACCCCTCGTGAAAGTGTTGTGGAGGAATCACAATGTCGAGGAGGCCACTTGGGAGACGAGAGGAGATGCGTGAGAAATACCCCGCATTGTTCGATGGAGTTGGTAAGTAAATTCGCACTAATTTATTCTAAGGGGTGAGAATGTAACGCCCGCTTCATTTGCATTTCACACGTCATTCATATCATTCACGCATATTACACGTGTCGCATTGAATAAACTCAATGAATATTTCTTGAGCATATTATACATGACATATAGCATATTCGTGTTGCATTCCATGTGTTTTATATGCTTAAACCATCGCTTGATTCTTGTGATTAAACGTACTTTAGGTGTTTTGGACTTCTAGCATTCCTACGGTTCGCTCTGGGGACTTTCCTTGAGTGTTTTGACCTTCCCATAGACTTAGAATCACCTTGGGATCATTTAGAATCATTTCGGAAGTGTTTCGGAGCACTTTAGGAAAAATCAGACATTCTGGAAGCTGAGCGGCCGCCCAGGCGCTCGCGCAGGAACCAGAAACAACACCCTGAAAAATCTGGTGGACGAGCGGCCGCCTAAGTGGCCGCACCTCGCCCAGCGCCTCTGCCCGTGAAAATCCTGATTTTTTCAAACTTAAAGATTGGTTGGCCAGGGTTGAGCCACGTCATCACCCGAGAAGTCAGCCATATTTTGGCCACTTAAACATCCTTAGGAGACTTGACAACACTCATTTCTTCCCCCACTTCACCATAGAACATAGAGAGAGAGTAGATGGAGTTTAGAGTGAAAAAATAGAGATATCTTGAGATTGTGAAGGAATCTCGACAATCCGAGCACGCCGTTGCGAAGGTCTTGATGAGGAGAAGCTTTTCTACCGATTAGATTTCCTTTCTCTCCACTTTTTTCGACAAGAGGTAAGCTACTATCCCCCTCTTCTTCCTATTTTATGTCTCACATGACATTCTAGACTTCAAATGAGTAGAGTTACCATGCTAGATTTGTGAACATGTGATTTTTGCCATGAAATGTGGTTGTGGACTTGTGAATAGTGCTATAGCTTGTAATATGATGTTGGGGACTCGAAATTGGGTGTTAAAGTGTTAGGATTAAAGTGCAAAACCACCTTCGTAACTCGACATCATTAGTAACCGAAAATGACTCTAACGGAGTCGATTAGGGTTGATAATGAATGTGACCACGTGTGTGTTTTGTGAGCTCTTTGGATGCTCGAGAGACCCGTTGGGCTATTGGTTACGCGATACACGTATAATGGTATTGTGTTGAAGTCGATATTGTCGTTGTATTGCATACATTAGCATGTTGTTGTTGTGGTCGTTATACTCCCTACTTTGGAGTATAATACTTTTATTTAATGTTGAGTAAACATCTACCTGAACATTTGGTTGATTGGTTTAATGTGTCGAGTAAACATCTACTTGAGCATTCGTTAAGTCCATGGCATATTTGTTGGAGGTGTATTGACGCTCGGTTATTGCGTGAGCCGGGGCTACGTAATAACCGAAGGCCAATACACTGGGCCTCGCCCTACCGTTGGCCACGGTAGGGGTTATAGCGCTAAGTGTTGTACGGAATAAACGCGACCTTGGTAAGCTATACCGTAATAGTTTCTCGGGTCGTGGGGACCGAGTCTTCACGTCGACGTGAATACGGGAAACGGTTCACTTTGGTTTTGGTTATTGGTTCGATGATCGGGTACGACATCAACGGTTTCTACATTGGTATTATTGGTTGGTTGGTTGGAAGTGTTTATGTCGGAGGTGTACCTCGACGGTATCCTTTTATGTGTTTAAATATTGCACCTACGTGTGATACATGCTACGTGATATGTGTGTCATGAGATAATTGTTTCCATGATGATTGAGAACTGATATATTATGTCAATCTTGTTATAATTGATCCTTATTACTGTTCACATCTCGCATGCCATATTGTTGCATTAGTAGCTTATTGAGTTTTATAACTCACCCCGCCCATTGTTTATTGTTTTCTTAGATCCCGAGCCGCAAGAAACCCCGGTGATCGTTCGTCTTCCGGTGTATACGACAGTCCGTCTTTTGGTAGTGCTCCTTGAGCCCTTGTATTTTCTTTTGGTGAGGCCGAGGGTACATATGTTACTTAAACATTGTAAAGTTGGGTAGAAGTCCCGTACTTGTTGTTTATTCATATTCTTTTGTAGATGCCGACACGGTTGTCAGGCTTTTGTAAATGTTGTTAACTACTTCATTCCGCGCACTCTGTTAATGTTATATGCTTGGCCCGAGCTTCATAGCTCGTGGGTTTTGTTGGTTACCTCATGTGTTTTCTCCGGCTTAATTGTTGCCGTGAAATGATGTTTTGTTTTAAAATCAACATACACTTGCATTACGGAGTTTTTGCACGAAAAGTGATTTTTAAATTGTGCATTTTGTGTCCCGTCTCACGAACCGGACGAGATTCCACGTAGGATCTTGGGTCGGGTCGTGACAGAAGCGACCCATCGTAGAGCGGTTGCCAGGTCGCCCACTACTCCAGGTCGAACGACCGGGCTTGCAATTGCCGTCTTCGTCGGGCGTTACGGCGAACGCGGTCTCTGTTTTTCGAGTTTGACAGTTTGGTGGGCTTTCAATGCCTTCATGTCGTCGACCTGGCACTTATCGATCACGTGATGATTGCCACGTGTAAGGTTGATAACTGAGGGTGCTCAGAGAGAAATAGAGAATTAAGGCAATAAACAATGAAATCAAACGAACGATGTAAAAGATTTGAGGATTTTTTTTAAAACCCAAAACAAGAATAGAAGAATCTCAATCAAACAAACAACAGTAGTGGATAGGGAACAATACAGAGAGGTCTTGGTAAATGTTGGAGATATCTTCTTTGGCTTTCTTGGAAACCCAGAAGATGCCTGTTTTTATGCTCCCAACTTTCGTCTGTACTTTCTCCAATTCCTTCTTTGATTTCCCAACTCACTCTATTCCACTCTATTCACACACGCACACACAGTTGCGAGTTATGTATATATATATATATATATATATATATATATATATATATAGAGAGAGAGAGAGAGAGAGAGAGAGAAGATTATCTCACTTTTTGATTCTGTTGCCAAATTTCAACATACTTGGCTGTTAATTACAATTTCAGATCTCTAATTTTGAATGTACTCTACTGAGAAAATGATTGCATAGAGAGAGTGAGATTTTTTATTATTATTTTTTTGGGTTAGGATTTGATCGAATTGGATGGTAATTAAGGGATGCATATGTAGAGGGAGCGGCGAAACAATGGGGATTGCTATTATACGGTAAATCGCCCTTCTTCTTCTTTTTTTTCTTTTGCTTTATTGATGATGGAATCTTCGTCCTCGAATCTCTTTCTCATTTCTCCGTCCGTACCGCCGTCTGCGTCCTCTTCTTATTCCGACAATGGTGGTGGTAGTGGTAGCTCCAGTGTGGGTGGTGACTGCTGTCGGTGGAGTTGGCCGGCGATTTTTTGCGTGTTGGGTTGGCTTAGGCTGGAAAGGGGGTTGGTAGTAATTGATTGAGAGGGAAAGAGAATATAAAAGGGTAGAATAGGGACATTGGGATGTGTGTATTGAGTAATTGGTAAAATTTGATATATATATATATATATATATATATATATGTGGTGTGTGTATGAAATAAGTGGCTATATAGATCAATTTGGTGGGTGTAAATAGCGTCGTCCTTAGTTTTTTAACAACTACTTGACGGAAGGTTGTATTGCGGAAAATATTTTAATTGAAGGTTTCTAAGAACATCTAGTGGTTAAACCTTTAAAAGGTTTATTTACCATATCACGTCATTAGTTTATAAACATTTCATATATAAATCTATTCTCCACTATAAATAAATCTCTAAAAGTTTTATTACATGGACCCACTATTAAATGTTTTATTCTTTAACATATATAATTACTTATTTTCAAAAGTAAATATATTATTTTATTAATTTTCATTGTTATTATCTCTGAAACGTTCTCAAACATGTTTCACTAAGTCGGATCAAAGTTTTTGATATAATTCACGGTCACGTAGCAAATCAAGTTGTTGTATAAACTTATAAAAATTTTATAGCACATGGACCTACAATTTAAAATTTTATTCTTTAATAATATGCATACGTATAAAAGTAATTTTTTTTTCAAAATTAAATATATTATTTTAAAATAAATAATTAGTTTCTAGAAATAAAACATATTATGTCTACCAAACAATTCATTTATATATATATTTTTGAAAATATTTTTTATTCATTAACATTTATTAATAATTTAAAATACTAATGCAATAATGTTGACTTTATTGAAAAAAAAATTAGTACAAAATGAAGTTGAAATTTGCTGCCTTGGATTTGATACAATTTTTAAAGTTGAGAAAGCATTAAAGAGGAGAATTGGAGAAAGCAACAAAGCATAAACCGGTCGATGCAGCAGATCAACCAGTTCATGCCATGTAAGCATCCCACAAATTCCCATTATGACTCTAATTCTCTTCTACCAGTTGATGAGGTGTATAAACCTTTGCATTTGGAGCCGTTAAAGTTGCTCTAAGGTGAAAAAGTAAAAGACAACATTAATTTAAAATTTAGTAAGAGCATCACCAATACAAATGTAAATGTGAAAAAATTAGGTATCTAGATTTACACATTTTCAAAGAAAAAACTCTTCAATGCAATTGTGGGGAAGGGATGTGAATATGATGTATCAACTAAATTGTTTCCTATTGGTTATTAGATAATTAATTTTTTGACTCCCAACGCACATTGTGAAGGAGGATGTGATTATTCACAATGTGCGTTGGGAGTCAAAAAATTAATTATCTAATAACCAATAGGAAACAATTTAGTTGACACATCATATTCTATAATTGCATTAAAGAATTTTTTTTTCTTTAAAAAATGCGTAAATCCTAGATGGCACCTAATTTTTTCACATTCACATTTGCATCGGTGATGCTCGATTCTGTTGCATTTCTCTCAAAATTAATCGATTTGACATAATTACTCTCATCCACAAATTTATTGGGCTGTACGACAAGGAAATGTATATCTTCAATTGAGACGAGGGAACTTGTACTCAGTAGTAATAGTCTGTCTGCCCTTAGACCCATCATCCCCATAATCTATGGTCTAGCCAAGGAATTTTGAAGATAAAGATAAAGGTTTAAAGCAAAAGATGGAACCCGTTTGATATTCACTCGTAATATTTTAGCTCCAAAAGAAAGGTTCAACTTAAAAGAAAAGAATGGAGAGGCATTACTTCTTACATCTATAATAATTATAAAACGTATAATTTCAAAACAATATATATAGATAACTTTTTTTCTTTTCATTTTGGTCGTCATGTGGTTCATTCGGGCGTAGCTCTCACACACCTCGACTCAATCGGCTCCGAGCGAACGCAAGGGAACACCCTCATGCTTATACTACGTATTTGAAAGTTGCCTTAGCGGTTCTCGAGCGAGCGCAAGGCACACCCCATGCTCAGACTATGTATATGAAAGTCGCCTTTGAGATTCTCGAGCGAATGCAAGGGTGCACCCATTGTTAAGCATATGTATTCGACCCAACTACTACAGGGATTAATCCTGGTCCCCCAAATTATAGCAGCCGTTCTATAAAAGCTCAGTTGGAAACAACAAAGTAGAAAAAAGTGGGCAAAGTGGTCACAAGATCTAAGGCGACTGGCGGGCCTTTCTTTTGAACTAAACAGCCAGCCCACAATCACCCACTTTCCCCACTTCCACCCTCTAAGGCTCTAACTGTCCCATAACTGCTTCCCTAACCCCTTTTATACCAGACCATCAGTCTGTTTTTACTTCTCTGCAACTTCTCAAACCTTAAGAAACAGAGTAGGGTTCTTGGCTAATGATGAAGTGGGGCAGAAAGAAAAACATCCCAACACCTTCCCCTTCTCCTTCTTCGTCTTCTCAGCCTTCTTTGATTTCTCATGCCTTCCCCATGTCATGGCTTTCGAGGTTCAAAAATGTTAAAGGGAGTTCAAAACGTGAAGATGCGAATGTGAAAGGGAACGGGAAGAAGAATTCAGGATCTCCGAGTGCATTGTCGCGTGATAGTTTGAATGGCGGTCAATTTTACGGTCGAGATGGTGATTCTTATTGGAGCCTTTCTTTCCGCAAAGAAAGACTTGAAGGCGATATGGGTAGATGTGGTTTGAAATCGGTCCGGTATGACTCGGATGATGAGCTCCATGCTCTGCCTGTGAGGGCTATGAAGACGCCTGGCGGAGAAGCTCGTCAAAAGTACAGCGACTTGCTCTCGGAACGAAGAAAGGCAAGAGAATTGGAGGTCCTGCAGAGGAATTTTGGATGTAAAGCCAAAGTAGATAGTGGGAAAGCGGAACTTCAAACAAGGAGAAGAAGAGCTTTGAAAGATCAAAAATCAAGAAAAGAAAACAGAAGAATTTGGGAAGAGGAACGAGAATCTCAAAGAGAATCAGATAAGGGAAGTAGGAATTCTACTGTATCAGTAGAAAAGAAGTATTTGAAGTCAAACCGGTGAGGATAACTCAGGCAACAGATGAGAATTATCAGAAGCCAATTGTGTTTGATTCAAGGAGACAGCATAGCTTCTCTTTTTCAAACTCCATTGATCTAAGAACCATCAAAGAAGACTGTATATTTGAGGCTTTGAGCTTGGAGCAAAGTAATACGTTTTCTGACTCGGAACTGTCATCCGAATGCCAGAAGCAGAAAATCAATGAAATAATGTTGAGTAGTGAGAATCAAAGGACCTCTCTTCATTTAAGCAAGGAAAGGCAGAGAAGAAGAATGAAGCAGAGTCGCAAAGTCAAAGCTTGTTCTCCAAGATCAGCCGCCAAGATTGTATGCAAAATCAAAGCTCTTGAAGACATGAAGAAAGCAAGGATGGAGATGAAGAAGATGACAAAGGAGGGAGCAGTCAAAGATACAACAAACTTTGATAGCTTTGCTGTTGTAAAATGTTCAGTTGATCCAGAAGAAGACTTCAGAGACTCAATGGTCCAGATGATCAAAGAGAAAGGAATCAGACAACCAGAAGAACTGGAGGAACTCTTGGCGTGTTACCTAACTTTAAACTCTGATGAATACCATGACCTCATCGTCAAGGTCTTCCGAGAGGTATGGTTTGAACTGAATCAAGCCCACTTTCATCAAGAATTAGAGTTCATAAACTGTTGTTACAATTAACCACTGTGTAAATCATTAATGAACTTGTAAATTTGTATATATTGTCAATCGTTTTACTACTACTAGCTAGAATAATGCCTGCCGATAAGGACTACGGATAGTTATTATATTGATTATAGGGTATAAAGGATAAATACATCATCAGCCAATAAGAATTTATCCTTTCAAAGAATATGGTTTATGAACATTTATGCAAGTTTTTCATTAATTGTTTGTATTTTGCATGCAAACAATTAAGGCATAGAATAGTGAAGGTCCGCAACTGGATTATGTCATTCGTATTTGAACTGCACACACTGAGTTCAGTTTATAGCATAGTGAATCTTACTTTAATTGCAAGGCCACTCTAAGATTGATGAATCCCAAACTGTTTTGTTAATGATGTGATCTCATAACAGAACGTTTTTCTACATGGATAAGCTCATGTTAAAATGTTTCATTGATGAATGCATACAAATCCAACGACAATGAAGGAGAGTGTTAGCAAACAACTTTAAGTTCCGAGCACAATTCATGAAGATATTAACTTTTTATCATGAAGAATGCATACAAATCCAGCGGTAGTTATAGTACGGCATCCCTTCTCTCTAAGAAGCCTACATCGTAAAATACAGAATGGATAAGTGATAAGTGGAGGAAACATGGGAGAGAAAATTGGGGGGATAAATGGTAAAAGCAACACTCAGAGAGAAGTCCATAGAGAGGAAAGAGAAAAATAACTGCTCCAAAATAAAATGGAAAAAAAGTCTAGAACAACACATTTTGCGCTAGTAAGTAATAATCTCAGACCAATGTCAGGGAAAATAGAAAACAGGAGAACCTTATAAGAAAATGGTTCTTGTACGCTGTACCTACCTCTATGCCTCAGCCTTTGCAGACGTTACCTGTTAGTCGTACCTGTAAATTGAAACTGTTCCAAGGTCGTTGGACACCGGGTTTGAAATTCCAATTTTCTTGTCGTATCTCACTGATATTCAGGCACACTAAGGGAGAAATATTGGGTCAATCCTTGTTTACCTTCCGATCCACACACACAGCCATCCTCTCCCCCATGCACAGCCCAGCTCAGCCCATGCTCGTGCTTTTAGGGCCACACAGGCCCTCAACTTTATACATACTATCCCATTTCCATGTAATATGCCGTTAGTATTAAAAACTTTAATATGTTCTAATACTAGCCTTGTAAACAAGAGTGATTCCACCAAAGGATGCTTTCAATCCCCTTAGCACACCAATTCTTCACCAGCTAAGAACTCATGAACAACACCATAAACTTCAATCACGCTACAACCAGGCCCCTTAGTTACACCTCGTGCCTTCATCATCTTCCTCACCTCCACAGCATCATCAAAACTCCATGATTATGCTTTAATGTTTGACAGCTGAACATAACCAGCACTATGTAAAGGATCCATCTCTAAAAGCTTTCTAGCCACACGTTCTGCCCTTTCGGCATCACGGTAACTTCTGCAAGCACCCAAAGAGACTCCCAAACAGCTTGAGCTTCTTTATATGGGACTTTTCTCGCAAGTCCTTCGGCCTCTTCTAGCAACCCAAACCGACCTACCAAGTCAACAATACATCCATAATGCTCTATGGTCGGCTGAATCCCATGATAGTGAACCATTTGATCAAACATCTCGCGACCCTTATCTAACAAACCAGCACAACTGCAGGCAGATAGAACACTAACAAATGTGACCTCATTTGGCTTTAAGCCTTCCACCTGCAATTCAGAGAAGATTTCTAATGCCTGTTCTCCAAGCCCATGTATGCCCAATCCAGCAATCATGGCATTCCATGTACTGATATCCTTCCTTAAAGTATTCGAAACACTTCCAAAGCCTTCTCAACACACCCACATTTTGAATACATGTCCACAAGAGCAGTAGCTAGAAAATCGCTAACATCAATTCCATTCTTATCAATATAAGCATGAACCCATTCTCCCTGACTCAAACCACCAACACCAGCACAAGCTGCTAAAACATTAACAAACGTACAATTATCGGGCTTCATATTCGCAGTCTGCATATCCTCAAAAATCGCAAAAACTTCATTAAACTGACCCACTTGAGCATACCCCGAGATCATAGCACTCCAAGACAGAACATCCTTCACCGGCATCTCATTAAAAACAACTCTTGCTTCTTGAGTAACCCGTTGCCAACATACCCGAAATCATAAAATTCCAAGACTCCAAATTCCTCTCCGGCATTTCATCAAACAAACCTCGCGCGAACACCATCAAACCCATTTCCACATAGGCACTCAAGATTGCGTTCCACGAAATAACATCCTTTTCAGACATTTTATCAAGCAACCGACGCGCAACATCAAAACACCCACAATTGGCATACATATGAATCAAAGTATTACATATAAACACATCCTCATCAATCCCAAACTTGATCACATGTCCATGAACTTGTTTTCCTTCTACGATACCGCGAAGAATCGAACAAGCCTTGAGTGCAAATGTGAAAGTGTACTTGTCAGGTTCAACATTGTCATCATATAGCATTTTCATGAAGTAAACGAGGGATTGATGTGGAGTGGAACTGGTGGCGTAGGCACGTATCATAGTATTGTAGGAAAATGAATTTGGGTTTCGAAGATGAGTAAAGATGGACTGAGCGTAAGTGAGGGGTCTGGAGGAGGTGGCGGCGGTGGAAACGAGGCGGCCGGCGGCAAAAGGATCGTGAATGAGGCCGGTTTTGAGCATGTGGGCGTGAGCTTGGTTGAGTTCGGAGGTGGATTTGGCCATCTCTGTGAAAGATAGGATTGGGTGCTGGTACAAGCTCAGAGACATCCTTCTTCTTTCACTTCAGCAGTTAATCAGTTCCCGCTTTCATTCTGTTGGTGGGCCGAATCCCAACATTTAACTTTTGAGTGAATCATTCATCAGGATGTTAATGATGATCAATAACTGGAATTGGCACTTAGAGCAAAAGCTGCTTCAGATTAGATATTGAGCAAAAAGATGAAACGGTTTCTCAGCTCAATTAGAATAATATTTCGTTACAATTTTGCCTTAGAAGTAAAAATATTTTTATTTTTTCCTTTTGGGAAAAGATTTTCTACGGAAAGGATTAGGACTATCAGTCTATCACTAGTGCAAATGTAAATATAAAAAATAAAAAAATAGGTATAATTTAGAATTTATATATTTTTTTAAAAAAACAACTCTCTGATAAAATTATGAAAGAGGATCGTAGATAAGATGTGCTAATTAAATTGTTTTTCATTGATTATATTTACCATGTTGATGCTCTGAAATGGAGGGTCGGCATAAGCCATCAAGTTTTAGCCGGTTAAATACACCAGTGGTCTCTGTACTTTACATTTACAACATTCTAGCATTAGTCCCTTATTTTAAAAGTGAAAATTTGAATTAAAGTAAATCCAGAACCTGTGAATTACCAGAGTCGAACGTTTTCGTTCTGGTATTCAATCAGAAGCAAAAAAATTAGGGTTTATGACAGCGAATATGTTCGATTACGGGGTGGAAACAAGCGACTATTTTTCGAGCGCGAAAGCTTTCGAGATCAGATCGAAGAACGTGTAATCTTGTTGGCTAATTATATCAGTAGTCCTCAAACTTATGAATCTTTCTTCCCACCGGACTATCTCCTTGACCGAAGAACGTTTGAAGATTACTGGGAATACAATTCAGCAGTTTGAAGACGAGTTTCAGCTGTTCGTGATTCTCTATTTCACACCCGCCTTCTTCAATTTATCTAAAATCGAAGTTGGGTGTGGGCACTGTAGCTTGGTGTTTAATTGGGGCTTCTTTTTCACTGTTATCTATTCTATCTTCTATGTGTGTCTGGATAAGAAATCGGGCTCTTTGGCCGCTTTGCTCTGTTTCGCGTCCTGTCCTCTGGCTAATCATTTGGGCTTCTCTCCTGCGGCCAGAAAGAATGGAGGGCACGGCGGCGAAGATGGGATTTCCTGGGGCTCATGTAATCGCGTACAGGCTGGGGTTTCGGCGATTGAACATGGGCGCTTTAGTCACAACTAAAGAACTGGGCCGGAGATGGGTACACTGTCGCTGAGGAAGACCACCAGAGTATGCTGAATTTGTGCTAGGAAGTTACCAATTTGCCCTCTAAAAAAGTCACGTATGGTGGGTTAACGGCTGCTTTTCTAACAATTGTTAACGAAAGAACCATGACGAACAAAAATAGCGTACTTTGGACCTAAATTTTTACTTTTTAAACTAGAATGTTATAAAGTACTAGGACTACCGGTGCATTTAACCCAATTTTAGTATTGAAAGATGAGTGGATTCGTCTAAATTTTGGGCCATCAATTGGGCCGAAAAGCCGAGCCTACCTCTATCTAAACTTAACCTATTATAAATTATGCATATTTAAGTTCGAGCGTGACATCAGGCCCGACCACAGGGGGTTGGTAGCCATGGCACCCGATCAAGGCCCAAATTAATAAGGGGTTTAATTTTTTTTTACTGTTATAATATCTCTATAACAATATAGGTTGACTCTCATGTGTATGATTGTGAGAGACAACTACTGGCCTAGATTTACTCATTTACTAAAATCTTACGGCCAAAATTTAAGTTGAGATTGCAAGCGTGTGAGGGGAGTTATTCCGATTTCCCGTACCCGTAATACCTCAATCTCCTTCCATTTCGCGTCGCTCGCTCTCTCTCTCTCTCTCTCTCTCTCCGAATTTCCTTCCACCATGGAAAAGGATTCCCACAAAACCCACAAAATCCAGCAGTCTCTCCCTCCAAGTCCATCCCCAAAATTGGCCTCTTTCTCCGACAGCTCTCTCTCAGGCGCTCTTCGTCTAAGCTTCGCCACTGTGGTCGTTGTGTTAGGCCTCTTTCTCCGACAGCTCTCTCTCCGGCGCTCTCCGTCTAACCTCCGCCCTTGTGGTCGTCTCCAAGGTTGTCTCCAACTCACTCCACCGCCCTCCTTCTAACATCTGCCACTGTGGTCATCTCAACTCAACTGTAAGTCTACATATTCAATTTGATTGTTCAAATTGGTATATTTGAGAATATATGTATGGCTTTTGTGTTTCAAATTTTTCCATTGGGATCATTTTCAATTGATTTTCGTTTTTTTTTTTTTTTTGTTCAAAGAAATCATAGAATTTGAAAATTGATGATCGATTCTACCGTTCAATTTAATATATAATTGTAGTATCATAAGGTTTCGAAGGGGCCAAGCTAGCATTTCAGTATGTGTTGATATCAACATTGACTCTCCTCTTTCACCCTAGAAACATAAACTTTGGCATGTAACAGAATTTGTCTCCACTCTTCCACTTACTCCTGTGTTAAGATCTTTCAGTCTTTGTTTCGGTACCCATCAGCAATCAAGATACTAAAAAGACCACCCCTTTCAAGAGCTATGTAGGCAAACCGAAGCTTTCAATACAACTGAAGCTTTCAATACACACACCCCCTGTGTACAATACGTAAAATCATTGTTTTATGTTACCCTCTCTGATGTTCAGGTCTCTGAAGAGTATCTGAATTCAACAAGAGGATCAAGTTGGTCTAGGGTGCTACATTCATCTATGAGACATGGTAGTGAGTGCCAAAGATAGAAACTAATACTACCTCTGATCCAAAAAAAAAAAAAAAAAAATCCCTTTTCTGAGGGCAATTGGCATATAATTTCTTTGAACTACACGATTTTTTTTATTTTTTATTTTTTGTATAAGAGCACCCTCATGTTTTTGTAAGAGAGAAAAAAATGGAGAGCAATATTTAGAAATGGGACTTCTTTTTTGGGGACGAACTAACATAGAGAGTACGAATCATTCTATGTGACAGAGGTCTATGTCTCAACTTATAAAAACAGAACTCATGATACAGCTCATATCAAATTGTATCAGCAATGACAAAAAGACAGCCAATTGGCAAAACAGACAGTGTGTTGTGTGTGTTGTGAAGTTTTTATGTAATTTTGGAATTAGCTACCCTCCATATATTAGTCTTACTCCTGTATATGATATTAGAACTCTAGCAGCTATTTGTGAACTTTTTATGTAATTTGTGTGTGGCTGCTGACTTTTTATTTATTTATTTTTTTTTTTGAGGTATTAAAGTTTCAAGTGTTGTAAAAGTTGCTATGAATTGTAATTTTAATTGTTAACACAAGTAAATTAATGTAAATATTAGTCAAAAGTTGCTGCTTTGTGCATTTTGTTACTCCTACCACTTCTTCTTTTTTTTAATCCCTGCTTCTTTAATATCTATGTGGTGTAAAGAAGTTATGAAAAATAGAGTCACCTGCTTCTTTAATATCTATGCAATTGTACTGTAGCACCATTCTGCATTAATATATCAACACAATTTTTTTTTTGAGATATTAAAGTTTGTGTGTATGTGTGTTGTGTGTGCTGTTGTGTGTGTGTGTGGCTGCTCTCTATGTGTGTGTGTGTTGTGAACTTTTTATGTAATTTTAGAATTAGCTACCTTCCATATATTAGTCTTACTCCTGTAAGTTTGTGTGTTGTGTGTGCTGCTGTGTGTGTTGTGTGTGCTGCTGTGTATGTGTGATTGAAACATAAAGCATTTAAGCAAGCAAGAAGTTCAGCACCTGTTCAATCTCTCCAGCTAGCTTTCTTCTTTCATGGTCATTCAGGACCTCAAGTTGCTCCAGTTCATTAACCTTGACCTCAAGCTCTTTCTTTTGAGTTTCGAGTTGCAATTGAATATCCTCTAGAAATGTTCTTTCGCACTCGACTGGATTTTCTTTATCTCTGTTCAATGCAAACAAGCAAGTCAAAAACTATTGCCCCAGCACACACTTAAAAAAAGATAAACCGTTGTTTGCTAGATAACCCTTGGGTTCATTTTCACCATTTTAACGAAATTGTGTTCCATTAATGTTTTATATTTTGTACGTCATGCCAAGGAAACCAAATCATTCATATCTCAATGTGCATTTAAATAAGAGTAGCTCTAGGAACAAGGATATACACAATTAAGTATCATACTAACTATATTTGCTGGAGTTTCTTTATCTTCGTTTGTTGAATAAGAAACATTTTCAGCACAATCATTCATATCTCATCATGTCTTTTTGTGTTTTCCCTTCTGTTATACATAATTCATTATTACTTTTGTGTCATTAAGTCTTACTCACCCCTTACAAAACTTCGAGCATACGTTAACCTCGAATATACAATAATCTGATCCCTACTGTCACCGTGTCATAGGCACGGGCACAAAATCTAGTTAGTATACATATAAACTAAAAATAGTATTTAAATTTTTTGAACTGAGGCCTAAACTTAAAGTTTTTGCTGTTATTTTAAAGGGTGAATTACGGGTCGGTCCCTTTTTAAACATTTGTAATCGCTCCAGTCCAGTCTTTTTTTTTTAAAAAACTGGAAAAAGGTATTTTTGGGACGAAAAGACCATTATGCCATTAATGAAAGAAAAACACGCGCACATCAGTAACTCAAGGCATCGCGATGAGTAATCCAAGGCATCGCGTGGGTTAATCATCGTGATGAGCAACACAGGCATCGCGATGAGCAACACAGGCATCGCGATGAGTAATCAAGGCATCGCGATGAGCAACCAAGGCATCGTGATGAGCAACACAGGCATCGCGATGAGTAACCAAAACATCGCGATGAGCAAATCAAGGCATCGCGATGAGCAATCAAAGCGCCGTTTGAATTTCAACTGCTGGAGGGGACTTGATTTTCGTTTATAATAGGTCGATCCTCGTTGCGTTGCCCAGCATACTGCGATTGGTGAATTAAAACTCAAATCATTGATTAAAGTCCCAAAATCAGTCCAAGAACATCTCACTCTGTTTTTGGACAGCACACTGCCAAGCTCGATTTGGATCTCGAAAATAGTATTTTTTGGTAGAAAAATTGTGCACAAATATAGTACTAAGTTAGAATAACAATATTGGATTAATTTTAAACAAATTCAAAGCTTAAAACATAGATTAAAGTGGCCAAAATAGCCCAAGAACAAGAAAAAATGGGATGAACTCAGAAAATTTGAATTTGATCAAATTGTGATCAAATTCGTGTTCTGAGCATGAAAATTGATCCCCAAACATGAGGGAAGACTATATTAACAACATGAAATTGCTTACAAGTTTTCGGTTTCTTTGATATAACTAAATATTTTTATGTTTGTGTGTGTGTGTGTGTGTTTTTTTATGAATCTCTAAACTAAAAGAGTGTTCATGTTGCATAGGGATATTTTAGGAATAAAATTATCAAAATGATTTTTTCTGGTTAAGAAAAAAAAGGGTGGACTTTAGGGGTTAAACTTTTTGAAAAGGGGACCGGCCAACAATTTTCTGTATTTTAAATTATGTTTGTTCAATTGTTTGTTGGGACTTTGTTTATTTGTTAAATTGTTAATTATTTTTCTTCTTTTTACAATGTTTTTGTGTGTTTAAAAATTAAAAGTGACATTTACTTTGTTTATTTGTTAAATTTTGAATTATGTTTGTTCACTTGATTGTTGGGACTTTTGAGTTTAATAGTTTATTCATATCTTACATAGTGACATTAGATTTTCAATTTAGTTAATTACTAATTTGAGGTCATAGCTCTAAGTGAGTGATAAAAGAACCATGAAATAGAAGTATAAAACAAAAAGAAATCTCAAATTATTCTTATGATGATTATTGATTTAAGTAATTGAATCTTTTGACTTTACGAGGCTAAAATTCGGTAAGAAATTGTTCAGTTTTCTAGATAATAATGTTTACCCAAATTTAATTTCAGCTCAATAGGAACTCGATATTGAAATTGTAATGATAGCAAAAATTATTTTTGTCTCTCTAAGAAATTAAATTTAAAAAAATACATGAAATTAATATTTGATAATTAAATAAGGGCCCTTCTTTTAACTTTTGCTCCGGGCCTATAAAATGCTAGGATCGGCCCCTGCGTGACGTAAACTAATTTGAGTTGTTTTAGCTCAAACTCGGTCCTAAATTTAAATGAAAATAATTTGGGCAGGTTCCTTTTAGTATATTTTCAACTATTTTAGTATCTTTTTTTTTTAATCGGTAAAAGACACTTTTATGCATTGCGAATCTAAATTGATGCATCGCAATTAAACTTTCATGCATCGCGATTCTAAATTAATTCATCGCGATGCACAAAAGTGTCTTTTATTGGTTTGGAAAAAATATCTATTAATACTAATAACTAAAGCAAAAATCAATGTTTCCTCCCACTGTGCACGTGGTTGCTTTATGTAAACAAAATTTCGCCTAACAATCATATTTACTTCTGTAAGAGCATCTCCAATGCTATTATCTAGTTTTTTCTGTGTGACATGTTTAAATAAGAAGACCTCTTTCGTATGTGGCAAAAAATTTAAAAGATAGAGTCATCTTTCTAAACATTGTCCAATGCAAGACTTCTTAGGCCTCGATTGGTACAAGAAAATGGAATGAATTCCATGGAATTGATTAATAACGTTTGGTGGTGCAATAATTATATTTTGATGTTAAATAATTTAAAATTTTCACAAAAATTGAAAAATAATGAAGAATTTGTTATTTTTTTGGAGTAGTAATAACATTAATTTCTAATTTTTATCATGAAAGTCATTAACAAATACTTTTCTACATTGGACTAATATTATCAATTGCCTTACTTTTATCTCTCCATTCTACGTTGCTTTATTTTTTACCAAACAATATAATATAAATTTGTACAACATTAGCAATCACATTCCCTATGTTACCAAATATTTTTAAGAATCATCTTGCAATCTATTTCGTGGAATCTCATTCTCGGTAATCGATTCCGCGAAATTGATCTGTTTTCGTATATCAATCGAGGCCTTAAGATGTTTGCATTGGAGAAGATTTTTTTTTAGAAGATTTTTTTGGAGAAAATCTCTCTTTTCTAAGTGTCTAGCATTTTTTACTAGATAGACGATTGAATTGGAGAAGTTCTAACTTTTCACATTAACTTTAACTTTAACCTAAATCTATAAAAATCTTTTTTTACTTGTAACTTTTTTCTAATTAATGGTTTACTTTAACTTATCTTAAATATGTAAAATCTTTTTTTATTTGTAACTCTTTATTCTACGTATCTTACGTCCAACATCTATATTTACGTACATAACTTTTCAAATCAACTTTACTTATTCTAAATATATAAAATCTTTTTTACTGTAACTTTTTTTTCTAATTCTTGTTTTGAATTTAACCGTATCTTATGTCTGTAAAATATTATTATATCAGTAGCTCTTTTTTTAATATTGTTTTGATTTTAACCGTATCCGTAAAATATTTTTTATTTATTTATATTTTTTTTGTAATTACCATCTCAACCATCTAAACTCTACCTTATTGTTTCCATTCTTAGCATTTTGTAAACTTAAATGAACTGCAGTTAATCTGCGATGCCAGTTTACGTTTCCACCCTCTATTGTTCAAAGTAGTTTAATTACAATATTTGCAATTACTTATAACGATCTTAGAAAATTTTCTAATTATAAACAACTTTTGAAAAAAAAATTAAAATTAAAATTCCTAATAGGGTACTAAAGCAGTTAAAAATTCACCAATGTGTACTGGCCCACAATTTTCTTTATTTAAATTGGGTTTTGGGCCTAATTTGGGCTTGCCCATACAACTGAAACTATTATTATTTGGTGAATTACAGATCGGTCCCTTTTTAAACATTTGTAATCGCTCCAGTCTATTTATCTTTTTTAAAAATTGAAAAAAGATATTTTTGGGGCGAAAAGACGATTATGTCATTAATAAAAGAAAAACACGTGCGCATCCGTAACCCAAGGCATCGCGATAAGTAATCCAAGGCATCGCGTGTGTTAATCATCGTGATGAGCAACCAAGGTATCACGTGTGTTAATCATCGTGATGAGCAACCAAGGCATCGCGATGAGTAACCAAGGCATTGCGATGAGCAACCAAGGCATCGCGATGAGCAACAATGGCATCGCGATGAACAATCAAGGCATCGCGATGAGCAACAAAGGCATCGCGATGAGGAACCAAGGCATCGCGATGAGCAACAATGACATCGCGATGAACAACCAAGGCATCACGATGAGCAACAAAGGCATTGCGATGAGTAACCAAGGCATCGCGATGAGCAACCAAGGCATCATGATGAGCAACCAAGGTACCGTTTAAATTTCAACCTGGAGGGACTTGATTTTCGTTTAATGCCCCACCCCACGAGGGACGCTGTCCCCTCGACCCTGCGACTGACCGGGAAGGTCAATCCCGTTGCGTTGACATACTACGATTGGCGAATTAAAGACATCCCGATGCCCAATTTAAGGCATCCCGATGCCCAATTTAATATGATATCAAAATGATTATTTTTGTTGGAAAATTTACATACAAACATGGTATTGACTTCCTATGATAGTATGATAATGATATTATACAAAATTCAAACTCAAATCATTGATTAAAGTCCCAAAATCAGTCCAAGAACATCTCCCTCTGTTTTTGGACAGCACCTGCTAAGCTCGATTTTGATCTCGAAAATAATATTTTTGGTAGAAAAATTGTGCACAAATGTAGTATTAAGTTAGGATAACAATATGAGATTTATTTTAAACAAATTCAAAGCTTAAAACATAGATTAAAGTGGCCAAAATAGCCCAAGAACATAGAAAAACATGATGAACTCAAAAATTCAAATTTGATCAAATTGTAATCAAATTCGTACTCTATTCATGAAAATTGATACCCAAATATGAGGGAGACTATTAACAACATGAAATCATTTATACATCAATTTGAACCTCAAATCTGAAGCAACAATGTTGTTGAGGGCATTTTAGGAAGAAAATTCTCAAAATGCCTTTTAGCGGTTAAAAAAAAGTGAAGGAGAAAAAAATTAGAAAGTGGACCGGCCAACAATTTAATGATTATTATTAGAGGTAAATTTCAACACAACTTGCTTAAAAAGTACAGTACACATTTTTCTACAATCTTTATTTTCAATTAACCTACTACAATATTAATATAATACAAATTCAAAAATAAAATAGCAATGAAAGTTGACATTCAAACTCAATAACAAGAATAGAGTACTTTAATTACATTTTGTATATAAAAAGAACAACTAGGGTTAGAGAGCATACCAATTAGAAGTCGATCCTTAATTTGATGTTACTTGTTCTACCCAAACATAAAGTATTATTCATTAAAAACTCCTTTCGAAATTGAAATTGAAATTGTATCAAATACTAGGGGTAAGGATTAATTATTAATTAAAAGGATAATGATAACAAAGAATAGAAATTGTATCAATCAAGCATAAAGTATTATTCATTAAAAACTCCAAAATCCCATTATGCTTACATAATGGTCCTAGTCATGGCTATTCCCTATCTTTTTGACACTATGCTCCATGAGAGAGATATGTTTTTGAGTAATACTATGAGTTTTAAAGAGTATTAAATTTTTGTACCAAATGATGTGTCACTTGATGTGGCAAGCGATGTGGTACAAAAATAAAATTAAAAATCAAAACTAATGTATCACATCAGCTGCTATATCAGGTAACACATTATTTGGTACAAAAAAATTTGGTACTCTTTAGACACCCATAGCATTACTCACGTTTCTTTTATCTCCATTTAACAAGAGTAAAATGCACAAACACCCCCTATGTAGTATGCCTGATGTGCGAATGACTCCTTTGTAAAATTCACAAAGATAAAGAATCTACTAATTTGACACTAGTAAAGAATATAATAAAGGTATTTAAAAATTATATAATTTTAAAATTATTTAAAAATTAATAAGAGACATTAAGTTAAAGGTTTTTGCCAATATATGAGGCTTAATTTAAAGAAAGGCCTTTGAGGGGAGTACTAGCACATTACAATAAGACACACTTATCGGCAATATCCCTTTAAAATGGATCAGCGTTGCAAAAGGGGCAATTTACACAAATGGTCTCTGTAATTCTCGACTTTTTTGGGATTGGTCCTAACCCCACGCCAATGGTTCCTGAACTCAATTTCTTGACGCAATTGGTTCTTTCGTCCATTCTTTGTCTATTTTTGCCGTTAAGTGAAATCACGTGCATTTTACGTGATTTAGCCCAAGAGTAAATTAGTCAATCTTAGTTAAAAAGTATTAGGACCTTTTGTGTAATTTGCCCTAAACTAAACCCACCCCAAAATCATTTCTTCCCCAACCCACCGATAACTTGATTTCTCCTCCACCACAGGCCCACCGCCATTACCACCCGCACCATCGAACCACCAAACCTACTATCACCATCACTTGGTGTCGAGGCCCACTCATTCATTCACAAGCCAAGCGAGAAATAGAGAGACGGTGGTACCAAGATTTAACGAAGGTAATACCAGGTTTGAAGTCACATGGGTACCCTATGGCTTGGAGGAAGAGATGGGTTTCAGGTGGTCAGGAAGCTTTAACCTGGATCCACAACAATCCACTCAGCCATCAGATCGACTTACACTTGACTTAAGTCTCAAGTTGTAATTCATAAATTACATTTCAAAATTGCATTTTACAGTACAAGTGGGTGTCCCTGTAAACTCATAAAGCTGGCTCATTTTACAAAACCCCATTTTAGGGAGAGCTTTCCTGAACGGAAAATTGAGCTCAAAGGGTGTGAAATTAACATTGTGTGGTAGAATGGGGTCTTAGGGAAATCCAAAAAGCGTAAATGTGAGAAACTGCGGGAATTCGGGAAACTTGGTGGAAGTTGTTGAAGACAGTTTCTTTGCAACGTTGCTCCACATAACTGTGAAATTCTTTGATGGGTTTGTTAATTGTGAATTTGTGAAATTCTCCCTGTAAACGTTATTTTAAATTTTGTTAAATGTAATTTTGAATTTGTGTTCACTGGCAATGATGGGAGTGGTGGCATTCATGGTGGAGTAGATGGGATGGGAAGGGGGTTAGGATGGAGAAGAAAGGAATGTAAATACATTAATGCCCTTGTATCAAATTTTTAGAAACAAAGATATCATGGGTATTTTGAAGATATTTAAAAGAAAAAATATATGGACAATTTTACCCTTACCAAAAATCACGTGCGTTGCACGTGCTTACACTAACGGCAAAAATTAACGGCATTTGATGGAAGAACCAATTGTTTTTTACTTGTTTAGTACAAGGACATAATTTTTGTAAAAATTAATTTAGGGACGAATTCCAAAAAAATCAAGAAGTACAGGGATCATTTGTGTAATTTGACCTTGGAAAAAACTACAGTTTTGGAGCGACAATCCACCAAAGCACATACGTCACCCAAAGTAAACTGCCCCAATTAATAATCATAATCCATTAGAAAAACTGTTAGAAAAATTATAGAAAGTCACAATCAAACAATATATATATATATATATATATATATATATATATAGAGAGAGAGAGAGAGAGAGAGAGAGAGAGAGATTTTTATTATTACTTCATAGACAAAGAGTCAACTTTCTATTTTTAAAAATCAACACGTAACCAAATCAAATCAAAATTTTACATATTTTACTTATGTTTTAGAAATATAATTCCATTAATTATAAATTACATTAAGAATACTATGGATTACAACTTTTATAATTTTGTATAAACAAATAAATCTATGTAAATAATTGGTAAAACTTTAATTAAGTTGGCTAAAAAGTCAAAAGTGAACTCTTTAGTTGAAACGGAGGGAGTATTATTTTTCCACAGATAAGGTATTTTAAGGGTTTATATTCTTTTTGGTCGAGTTTCAACCCGGCTAATCTATGAAAAATTTATCGCTTGAAATCTCGAGAATTAGACGTGAATAGACTTTTTCTAACCGGTTCAAAAAATATTTTTGTTAAAATGAGCAGAATCTAGCTTGACCACAAGGCCACAACTTTACCTTAAATGACAAAGAAAAAAGAAAAAAAAAAAAAAAATTCATCCGTTCTAAAATATTTGTAACGAAAATTTTAAATTCAATTTTTTAGTTATTATTGTGTTAATATGCACTTTATGAGTGTGACATGATTCAAATTTTCTATCCAACCATTGTCCCATTAAATTTTAGACTTACATACATATGTCTTTGTAAACAGAAGTTCGGGTAAAATAATAACGACACGTGTAAAATTAAGATTCAATGAGGCAAAAAGTGTGACATTTTGAGGCACACTTATAAATACTACTCCCTTTGTTTCTAAATTATTTTCCTGCTTTCTTTTTCGTCTATTAGAAAAATTGTCTTGTTGCAAGACCTTTTTTTTTAGAAAAATATTTTATCATTTTACGCTTACTTTTATTGATATTTTAACAACGATCACATGCATATGAATTTTAAAAGAAACTACATATTATACTAATATTCATATAGAGTTAATAATTTTTTCTTAATATGTGTGTCCGATCAAACGGGACTATTAAAATAATTTAAAGATTAATTTTCTTGTAAAATAAAAATTAGGGTCAATCACACCATTAGGCATTAGTTCCTTGAGCAATTAGTCGCTTAACAAATTTATTTTTAAATTTCAGTCCCTAAAGTATCAAAAAGTCACGCGGCTAATCCTTTTGATGGATGCCGTTAGTAAAATTCTGTTAAGTGACCCATGTGTCTACCACATGTATTTGAGTAAGGAAAAAATTAAAATTTCACTTATTATCTTCTTCACCAATTCTCCAAACCCTAATTTTTAGAATCCACCCTATTTTGCCCTCTAGAACCCACCTTATTTTGCTCTTGGATTAAACCCTCGTTGAATCCTCTCATCAAGATACGAAGCGATCAAAGCAAGGTCGGCTACCATAGGAGTCAAGTACGGATGAACCAGAACCCCAATATCAGGCCAGTCGGTTGCACATTGGTTTTCTCCCTCGTTGGATTGTTTTCCATTAATATTGCCGCATACCACAACACAGAGAATTTGTGCCCTAGGCTATGGAATCCCTACGCGCACACCATGCTATAGCAGCCATCTCTTGTACAAAACCCTCTTTCCCAAGTAGCCGCACACAAGCAGGCAAAGAATTTTTCTTGGGTAATCTTCTAATTTGGTTTTGCAGCCATGAATTGAACTATTCTTGCATGGGTTTTTGAGGATAGTCATATATCTCGCCTGGGACTTAGTGGGATTCGATTTTTGGGCAAATAGTGGTCAGATTTGGACTGGATTTGGGAGGGGGGGTTTGAGGTCCGGTGAACTCGTCGAAATTCACCATGGACGCCGGCACTATTGCTGGGATTTGTTTCTGCGTGTTAAGTCTTCATAACAGCCTGGGTTAAGAGTTTTAATGGTGGGTCAATTGGGGAAAAAAAGACCTAAGGGTCTAATTTCTTAAACCCAGACGGTCCAACATTTGAAGGATCCTTCAAGAAACCACCCATGGCAGTAGCTCCCCAAAAGCCATAGTGATGGCCCATGTGGAAAGTTGGGGCATAAGCTGCAAGGCGGAATGTACCAGTCAAATACGGGTCGATTTATCATGAACTCAGTATCAATTCTCAGGCCACATTTGGTAAATTACTGGAACACTCCTCCCCCCTTCTCTCTCTGTGCTGCGTTGATTACTAATTAGGGCTTCTTCTTTTTTTTATTTAAAAGTCTTGCACATGAAATTCTATAAAAGTTCTTAAGCAGAGTCACACATTGGGCACATGATTGATTTAACGATATCTATCAAAAGGACTAAGTATGTTTAATTTTGGTACTCTAAAGACTAAAATTTTTTAAAAAAAATATATTAAAGGACTAATTATAAAAAAAGTTAATAATCAACGGACTAATGGTGTGATTAACCCTAAAATTATTTAGGACGGGATGAAGGAAATATCTTTTAAGTCTAAACCCCGTGGAATAAGACACGAATAGGAGAGTCAACCAGATCAACGACTAGTAGGGCAAAAGCCAGCCAAATGGCAGAAAGTTAACATCAACGTCCCATCCAATAATGAGATCCAGACGACACCGTTGCGGCCAACGACCTTCGTCTGTACAATTAGTTATTGACATGATCATGACCAGGTCGTGTGTGTGTGAACCCCGTCTCTCTCTCTCTCTCTCTCTCTCTCTCTCTCTCTCTAGATTCTGGTTTATCCCATTTCCCATTTCCTGTCCTCTCCTTTAATTTCTTTCCTTTTCTTTGCGTAACCCTACGAAGAAAACCCACCTCGATTCTTGGATTCTCGCAGATCCCAATAAGATTTAACAACCAACCCACCTACCAATCAACCAGCTTTCAGCCTCCGGGAGCTTTTCTTTCTCTGTTAGGTAATTCGTCGAACATCTGGAGTGCAGTTCTTATTTTTGTGTATTGATATGAGGTGTATTAATATGAGTATTTACGTAAAGTTGTTTTTCTTTTTCTTTATCATTTGCTGCTTTTGCTTTAAGGTATGGAAAAGGAGAGTGGCCGTGGTTTACTGTTTTCACGTTGCAAGTAACAATTATATAATTGAATGTCTATTCTTTTGGTTTTCCTTTTGTGGGTATGAATATGTACTTGTTGGAATGAGCTGGATTGGTTTTGCTATTTTGGGATTTCGTTTGTTGGTTTAAATTTTGATGTGATGGGTTATTTGTGATTTTGATTTTAGGAGGTGAAAGTGGTTAACTTTAGAAAAGAAAAAAAATGGATTTTTTTAATTGAAGTTCGTGATGGGTGGCCGTTACAGCCGTTGATGGTTTCATAATTATGTATTATTGGAGAAGGTCTGGAAATTCTAATTGTTGTTCTCTCTATTTTTCAGGTCCGGGCCGAATTCAGAATATATTGAGAGTTTGATTAGACACAGATACATATAAAGATTGAGATACTGTCAACTAGATTGAATGTGATGTGGGTAGAAGGGTTATGATCTGAATAAAGTTGAAGAGAATTCGCAGTTGGCGTTTGGGGTGTTGAAAATTGGATGTGTTTTTGATTGTGGATGGTTTGCTTTTGGATTTGAACTGGAAATCGTGATGGATGAAGCTCAAGGTAGTTCCGGTGCGCTGCCTCCTTTTATTACCAAGACCTACGAGATGGTAGAAGATCCTTCAACGGATTCCATTGTCTCCTGGACTCAGAGTAATAAAAGTTTTGTTGTTTGGAGTCCACCTGAATTCGCAAGTCAACTGCTGCCAAAGTTTTTCAAGCACAATAATTTTTCCAGCTTTATCAGACAACTCAATACATATGTAAGGCAATTGGCTTTCTCCTTTCATTTTGTTCTTGTTCTTTTTGGTTTTTATATGAATCTGTTCCCGTATTTGGAGCTAGTTCATCATTTTCTGCTTCTATTTCTTGTTTAAACATTTCTGTGTTTTTTTTCCTTTTCCCACCAGGGTTTTAGAAAAATCGATCCTGAACAATGGGAATTCGCAAATGAGGATTTTATTAGAGGTCAACCGCACCTTTTGAAAAACATCCACAGACGCAAGCCAGTTCACAGCCATTCCATGCAGAATCTCCCAGAGCAAGGAGCTTCTACATCTATTAGATTAACTGATTCTGAGAGACAGGGGTACAGGGACAAGATTGAGAGGCTTAAATTTGAAAAACAATCACTCCAGTTGGAGCTTCAAAAACACAAACAGGAACAGCAAGGAATCGAATTGCAAGCACGTGTTTTGTCGGAGCGTTTACAGAATATGGGAAAACGCCAAAAGATATGTTATCTTCCTTGGACGGAAAGTTGCAAGAACCAGCATTTAGCTTGGACACGGCGCCTCAATCCGAAACACATGATAGGAAGAGAAGGTTGTCACGTAGCATATTGTTATATGATGAAGCAAGCACCGCCAGTAATGAGATGGGCACTTTCCATGTTCTGAGCAGAGAAAATCTAAATGCTTCTCTTTTGTTGTCAAACAATGAATCTTTGGAGCGACTAGAGTCTTCGCTGAACTTTTGGGAGGATGTACTGAAAAATTTTGGCGAAGCTTACTTGCAGCAGAATTCACCCCTGGAGTTGGATGAATCTACGAGTTGTGCGGATAGTCCATCTATTTGTTACACACATCCAAACGTTGATTTAGATTTTAAGACTTCAGAGATTGACATGAACTCTGAGCCTGCTAGAGCTGTTGTTACCGTGGTTGTTGCCTCAGAAGAACAAGTAGCCAGGGCGGCAGCTAATGTGCAAACAGGGGCCAATGATGTTTTCTGGGAACAGTTCTTGACTGAGAATCCGGGATCGACTAATAACGTAGTGGAATCGCAATCCGAAAGAAAAGATGTTGACGAAAGAACGAATGGGAGCAAAGCAGTTGATCATGGGAAGTTCTGCTGGAATATTAGGAGCGTAAATAACCTTGCTGAGCAGCTGGGACATCTTACTCCCACAGAGACAACTTGATGTTGGTAGGCCGTTTTCCTTTGTACCTTATCGTAAATTTTTGTTAGAATTTTAACTTTAAATAGCTAGATAGTTGGTCGCTAGCTGATTCAGGGAGGATTGGGTTGAATAGGCAACATTTAGACATTCCACTGTCTTATTTTTGCTATGTTTGTATATATATAAGGACATTAAGGAGTATCATAGTTTCTGTTACATGCATCTTGGTCTCGTTTCCTAATTCTAGCGTCGCCAAGCTCCAACTTTGCTCTTATATCGCCTAAACGACAGTCTTTTGTCAAGGCAAGCACCGGAAACCATCTTCGTTTGGCAAGAGAGCCAAACGTTACGTATATGTGCAACCAGCCATGACAAAGTCTTTGCCACCCTTTATAGATAGATGTTTTAAAGCTATGTTTGGGACTCAATTTCAAAATTGTATTTGGAATTAGAAGAACAATTTAAGTTCTGCGGAGTTGATTTGGTTCTTCCGAATCCAAAACTTGAAATTGAGTTGTCAAAATATAGCAGTTTATGTCATGCCCATTGTGTGCTCTTTACTCATTATGATCAAGTAAAAGCTTATCACCTTGTAGTTCTTGGCAAGTGATTTGGACGCCGCACTTTCTTTCCGGAGTGGCTGGTGGTTGGGAGGAAGAACAATGATTGACGAACCGAATCATTATAGGTGGTGGGCCATGCCAGTAGAATCGAGTTAAAAGAATAAAGTAATCGATGATGAATGTTTACGGCTCAATGGTTAAATATTTACGATCAAAAGATAAAATTACACGAGTTTAAACCGCCAAACCACATAGTCAAACCGAATCAAACTAACATGATAGGTTTGATCTTGTTATTTTAAAATATTTGGTTGAGTTCAGCTTTTAAATTTAGGAAACAGCTCGGTTTGGTTTGGTTCGATTTGCGGTTTAAAATGACAAATCGCGAGTTTACTAAACGGAGCTTTCAACAATAAGTCTTCCTGGTCATTCCCTCTTATGAAGTCACTCAACCACAGAAAGTATATAAACCTAATTCCTAACTTCTATCTTTTAGTCTTTAATCTCTCTCTCAAATTCTTAAGGAGTTTCTCACTCTTAAATCTTAGAGCATCACCTAGTCTAAGGGCCTGTTTGTTAAAGCGAAAATTGCTCTAAAGCGATGTCGAAAAAGTAGAGCTTAAAATATTAAGACATCATCTTTTGACTTAAAATTTTGGCTATTTTTAAGAAATACTTAATTTATTAAGTGATATAATATTGCATTATCAAATAATCTTATTTTTAATATCACTTAAAACTTTCCTAATTAAGCTCTTAATTGAGTTACCAAACATGCCCTAAGAGTATCTCCTAATCTTATTTAAATCCTAACGTCATTTGCAGCAACGACTTACTCCAAGTTGAAGAGATCTATGCTTATCAATGGTTTAAATGTATTTTGAATTTATATACTAAACATTTTTTCCCGACAGTGTAAAGCTTGATCGTTGTTGAATAATCCGTAGGCAAAAATCCATTCTACTATTTTTGAATGTTTCATGTTAAGAGTTCACTTTAATTTCTAAGATTATGCATTCACTATCCATAAACTTTTCAACTCTATCCTCCAAATGTAGTATAAATATGTTAATATACTCAAATATTTTTGTAATTATTACCAACTTTAATGGTACTTATATATTTTTTAATAATTAGACTTTTCAAACGTGGACTCTTTGAGTGGAAAGGAGGGAGTATCAATTGATCAATTCTTATTGATTGATCTCCATCTAGTTCATAAAGAAATACTACTTTAGTCTCTAAATTATTGTCTTGGTTTCTTTTTTTGTCCGTCTTAAAATAATTGTCTTATTTAAAAGTTTCCTTTCCTTTTTAGGACGACACTTTGATCATTTTATCCTTACTTTTTCTTCTTACTTTAATTATGGACCACATGCACATGAGCATTAAAGTAAACTACACACTATACCAATATTAATAATCAAGTCAATTATTTTTCTTAATTATGTGTCGGGCCAAATAAGACAATAATTTAGGGACGGAGGTAGTACTTGTTTCTCAAAGAGACTGCAAAACCATGGTTCCAACGAACCGGACGGTCCAAACCGATGCAAAATCAGTTCAGTTCTATTTGGACTACGTGATGGTTCGATTCGATTATTGATTTTTCGAGAGCGATGTGCATGTTTCGCTCCACGATTTGATACGTGATCGAATTAGACGGAACCACTTATACTCTAGTCAATTTGATGAAAATACCCCATATTTTGGTAGGAAAGGCCAATAGTCGAGTCAAGAACAAACTATGGGGTATTTTCATCCAAAAATTTATTTTTGTTCTACACCAGAGCAGCACATTCATTCATCTGTTAGTTTAACTGTTGTTCACTAACAAATGGGTTTACAACTTCGAGCTTATAACGTCGATGGCTGGCCAAAAGATTTTTAGGGTGTGTTTGACATGAGGATTAAGAGATTGGTTTTTAGTTTTTGGATTTTCGCTTTATAATGATGGGAAAAAAGAAAAAAAGTAAAAAGCAAGAGAGATATATAGAAAAGCCGAAAAATAAGCTACCATTCTAAGAGCATCACCAATGCAAATGTGAACGTAGAAAATTAGATGTCACCTAGGATTTACACATTTTGAAAAGACTCAAAAACTCTTCAATGCAATTGTGGAGAATGAATGCGAATATGATGTGTCAACTAAATTGTTTCCTATTGGTTATTAGATAATTAATTTTTTGACTTTCAATGCACATTGTGAAGGAGGATGTGAATACAATTACATTGGAGAGTTTTTTTTTCTTTAAAAAATGTGTAAATCCTAGATGACACATAATTTTCCACATTCACATTTGCATTGGTGATGCTCTAAGAGCCTGTTTGGTCGAGCTTTTTGGCCAAAACGCAAGGATAAAACGCAGCTTATTTACAAAAAATGTGTTTCAATACTGCGGCAGAAAATGCAGCGTTTTCAAAACGCAGCTGCGTTTTAAAACGCTGGAATTCCCAGCTTTTTCCCAAAACGGGTTTTAAAACGCTTATAGGAAAAAAGCTGCGTATTGAAGTGATATCCCAAACGTATTTATAAGGAAAGACCTCCGTTTTAAAACCTGCGTTTTTAAAACGCTGCATTTTTAAAACACTGCGTTTTGTAAACACTGTACCAAACGGGTCCTAAGTTGTTAACCCTATTTTTATTTAGCTTGAGAAAAATAAAACTTTAACTTTTGTAAGCTAATATAAAAGTACTATTTCATTTGTTCCTAAATAACGGTTCTGTTTTGATATATATTGATTGTTTTTTAAATAAAAAAATTGACGTATATTTTTTTGTTTTTTCTCAATCATAAAACACGTATTTCATAGTACTTCTTGTGTATTATAAATAAATTTTTATTTGACTTTAAAAAGTTAAAACATGACAGTGATTTGTGATACAATTTACTTTTTTTATAATCTTTGAAAAACAATAAAATTCTCATTAAATAGCTATCTAAAATTTGATTAAATCCAACAAAATAGGATGAAAAATCATGGGTATTTTTTTTTCTTTTTTTCTCCAGCTTAATATCAAATTGTGGGAGAGTCCAATAGGTGATGAGAGTTAATGTGACTAAAAAGAAGAGAGTCCAAGATCCCAAGTGACCTAAGCATTGGAGAAATCCAAAAGACCAATAAGCTTCTCTGCCATAATAGATAGTCTTTGTCTCAGTCCCGAACCCGACGGACCTGTAGCTCCTTCCGGCGCCTTCCCCCGGCCCCGGCGTTAAACGGTTGATACAATTTGCGGGAATTTGTCTCTTAGTTGACAAGAGCATTCGACCAAATATGCAAGTAATTGTAATTAAAGTTTGGAAGTTCATTTAAAAATTAATTGGCTTGCGAGAGTTTTGATCCAAGTATCCTTATATATTACTTTCTCGTTCCACCCAAAGAGTCATGATCATGTTTAAAAAATATATATATATATATATATATATATATATATAAAGTTGGTGAGGATCTTATATGTTGTGTCTTTAGATTTTCTCTTAATTCTCAAGTTTCCAAGTAAGATTTAAACTTTTGAAGTGAGATAATTTTTCATTTCTAAGTCATTATTAAAAGGAATATGGTCCCTGTCTCTTTCATTCATTCGTTCAGGTATATATACAAAACTAGTGCTATAATTTAGTCCCTAATATACTCTCCTACTATGATTAGGAAATCTTCCTTATCACTATACAAATATAAACATATCAATACTAACTATGGAAGATATTACATATCTGCTATAATTATGATTCTATCACACCCCCGCAGTCGAAGCGGGAGGAGGCCGGATGCTTAGACTGTCCCGAAAATCATTGAAAAGTACGCGCGGAAGCCCTTTTGTGAAGATATCTGCTAGCTGATAACGGGATGGCACATGAAGAACGCGCACCTGGCCTTTTTCGACCTTCTCTCGAACAAAAAGAATATCCAATTCTATGTGTTTGGTACGTTGGTGTTTAACGGGATTACCAGATAAATATATAGCACTAATATTATCGCAAAGACACGAGTAGTGTCGAGAGAGGTACTTGAAGTTCAAGAAGTAAATTCCGAATCCAACATGATTCGGCCACTGCATTAGCTACACCACGATATTCTGCCTCGGCGCTAGAGCGAGACAGGGTCGGTTGTCGTTTGGACGACCAAGAAATTAAATTATTCCCCAAAAAAATGCAATAGCCAGAAGTGGACCGACGAGTATCCGGACAACCGGCCCAGTCAGCATCAGTGTAAGCAGTAAGAGAGGTGCAAGAGGATCGTGTTAGATGCAACCCGAGATGAATAGTGCCGCGAATATACCGTAGAATACGCTTGAGAGCACCCATATGTTCCTGCCGGGGATCATGCATATGTAAACATACTTGCTGAACTGCATAGCTAATATCAGGTGCAGTAAAGGTGAGATATTGCAAAGCACCGCCCAAGCGAAAAATGTGGGATCTTCATAAGGGGATCCAGCCGAGCCACTAAGTTTGGCATTCGTATCTACTGGTGTTAAAGAAGGCTTGCAAGAAAGCATGCCCGCACGGCATAAAATGTCCTCGGCATATTTACTTTGACACAAAAATAAACCCCCATCCACATGAGAAACAGCAATACCCAAAAAATAATTCAACGACCCGAGATCCTTCATAGCAAATTCAGCGGCCAGAGTAGTCATTATAGATTCCCGGAGCTGAGCAGAGGATGTAACAAGAATGATATCATCAACATATAATAGTAAGTAAGCTGTATCCTTCCCCCTAGAATACACAAATAAGGAATGATCGGATCGGCTGTGAATGAACCCCATGGTAAAAACAAAATCTGCAAATCGCTTATACCACATCCGAGGCGCCTGTTTGAGGCCATACAGAGACTTCTTTAATAAGCAGACATAATCAGGATGTTTCTGATCACGGAAACCCATCGGTTGGTGCATATATACAGTCTCATGAAGATTGCCATGAAGGAAAGCATTTTTCACATCCAACTGATGAATGGACCAGGAGTTAGCCAGTGCCAAGCTAAGAACTGTACGAATAGTGGCTGGTTTGACCACCGGACTTGTGACGCCCGACCCGGATTCCAATACGAAATCGCAAGGTCGACGCGCCAAAACAACAAGACAATAAACGGTAACAAATAATAAAAGCACGTGGCGCAACAATTCGTACGCACCACAAAACCCGTTTAACAAAAACTTTGATAATGTAAAGTCAATCATCGGCGACGTTACGTAGGAACCCAACCGACAAAGCACAAGTATAAGTTTGAGGAAACATCTTTGATAATATTAACCACCTCGGCCACAACATGCGGAACCAACACACAAGAACCTCAAGCTACGACATGCTTGGGAAAATAAGTAAATTAAACATATGATAAGGTATACGGGCTCGACATACACGTGTCGGCCACCAAAAGAATAAGAGGTACAACAAAGTATACATACTACCCCAGTAAAGTCTACATGACTTTACTTAACCAGTCGTCCTCACCAAAAGAATTGTCTAACTATCAACAAAATAATTCCATGGCCAACCAAAGCAAAAGACCACCTGCGAGCTAAGTAGCGGAACTAATCGACCTCACCGCGAACTTCCCGCCTGGCTCGGATCTAAGGAAAACAATTAAACAACAAACGGGGTGAGTCGAAACTCAATAAGTTACTAAATGCAACTATATGACATGGCATAATGCTCAACGATAACTTTAACATTTCAGCTCATTTATATATATCAACCAACGAGATAACATCATATTGATATACACATGTAACATGTCTCATGGCACTTGATATTCACATAAGTGCTTGTAACAAACCACATTATAAAGGATATGATATTTCTTTGTCCATTCTTTGCGTTGCTCCGCAATACACAAAATAACCAAACGTGTCCTCGATACCGTGTGTGTGGTATCGACGTCCCGATAAACCTATCGAGTTCAAACTTAGCAAACCAAAGCCATGCGTATTGCTACAACATTGGGGCTACTTCTCGTGGCCAACGAAGAGGGTGTGTGCAACTCCGATACGGCGACTTATGGCGATCCAAACGTTAATTTGTGAAGACCATAGGTCGTCCTACCTTACTCAACCACGACGCCACTGGACTTACACAATGCACAAATAGATTCTTAATCATCTAATGCAATTAACCATCAAGTTCAAAAGTAGTGAACTTGACAAATGACAAGTAGGTTATTCTATTCCATCACTCATCATCATTTAACAAGTATGTAAACATTCGATTCAACACATTAGAGCTATACACACATCTCTAATTTAACAAGATCGAAAGTACGGAGGGCTAGAATCTCGATCAATCGGACTCTAAACCTCGGAGTGATCTAATATGTTGTTCGGAGTCATAATCTTCCCTAAAATCTACTTCTCGGGTCACCACTAAAGTTTGCCAAATTAGGGTTTCAATGCTAAGTGCAAGACCACCCATTTTCAAGTCTCAAGTTCTCTATTCGTTCAAATCCTAACATTTAAATGCCAACCTTTGTTCATTAACATCATCCAACACATACTCGTATAATAAGCACAATGTACCCATCTCAACCTAGAGATTTGTACATAAAAATAACATATAAAGCAAATCATACCATAATATTGATGATCTAGCATACATGGAAGCTTAAAGCATTCAAAGGGGTTTAGTAACTTACCTTGTGACGAAAATCAAAGCAACTAAAATGAAATCAAGACCTTCTAAGATGATCTCCTAGTCCGTAGCAACACAATGGTGGTCTCGGATCGAAGATCGGACGGTTGGATCTCGGGAACCCAAACACACACACTAATCTCACTCTTTCTCCCACACACACACTCTCAAGCTTCAATGGTGGAAAATGGAGGGAAGAATGGAGAGAAAGTGAAGTCCTCCACTCATATTTGTGTAGAAAAATCAGATTGGGGAAGGGTAGTGAGGTGGCTCAAGGAGAGCCACTCAAAGATAAGTTTGGGGTGAAATTGTCATTTCGAAAACGAGTTTTGAACCGGCGGGCCAAGCGATCGCTCTCCTCGAATCAAAGCGATCGCCCTCCCTCGGGAACAAAGCGATCGCCTGTCTCAAACAAAGCGATCGCTTTGTACCCTGATTTTGAAGCCAAAGTTTCGGAAACAAAGCGATCGCCTCTCTCAACAGCGATCGCTTTGTCTCCATGGAAATCTTGGATACAAAGCTATTATAAATCATCAAGGTCACCCCAAATCATTTTGGTAAATATCACAAGTATTTTTAAACTAAAATACTCTACAAACTACGCAACCAAAGCTCATATACTATCATGGCATTGAACACGTGCTAACACAACATATAATCATGTAATAATTCATAAATTACACATAAAGACACGTAAATCATGCATAAGAGGATCCGGTATTACATCCTCTCCTCCTTAAAAGAATTTAGTCCCTAAATTCCTTACCATGTTCATCGAAAAGATGAGGGTATTTCTCACGCATATCGGCCTCGGTCTCCCAAGTAGCTTCCTCGATGTCGTGATTCCTCCAAAGCACCTTAACTAGTGGGATCCGTTTAGTTCGCAAGGTTTGTTCTTTAGTGTCGAGAATCTTCACCGGTTGCTCAACATATGATAGGTCGGGTTCAAAAGTAATCTCCTCATACTCTAACACATGCGAGTCGTCCTTCATGTACTTCGAAGCATAGACACGTGAAACACGTTATGGATTTCGACGAAGGCGGTAACGCAATTCTATATGCTAATGTCCCCACTTTCTCGAGAATCTCAAACGGACCAATGTATCTCGGTGATAATTTCCCTTCTTGCCGAACCTCTTAGTACCCCTACGTGGCGATACTTTAAGGAACACATAATCTCACGAAACTCGAGATCTCGTCTCCGATTATCGGCATAGCTTTCGTCGACTACGTGCGGTGCGTAGTCTATCCCGAATAACCTTCACACTCTCAACCGACCGTTGCACTAACTCCGAACCCCAAATTTTCGCCAACCTCATCCCAACAAATTGGCGACCTACACTTCCGACCATACAAAGCCTCGTGCGGCGCCATCCCAATACTCGCTTGGAAACTATTGTTATAGGCAAACTCCGCTAAGGGTAAATGAGTATCCCAACTCCCTTTAAAGTCTACCGTGCACGCACGCAACATATCCTCAAGTACTTGAATTAACCTCTCCGATTGTCCATCCGATTGAGGGTGAAAGGCCGTACTAAAGTTCAATTTCGTCCCCATAGCCTCCTGTAATGCGCCAAAACCTCGATGTAAACCTCGGATCTCGGTCCGACACAATACTCTTTGGAACTCCGTGCAACCTCACTATCTCTTGAATATACAACGCCTAACCGACTCAAAGAATATGTTATCGCAATAGGAATAAAGTGCGCCGATTTTGTCAACCTATCCACAACAACCCAAACGGCATCAAATCCTCGACGAGTACGAGGTAATCTGTCACGAAATCCATCGTGATGTGCTCCCACTTCCACTCGGGAATCTCAGGGTTGCAACAAACCTGCGGCCTCGATGCTCGGCCTTTACCGTTGACAAGTCAAACATCTCGAAACATACTCATGATCTCTCGTTTCATCCCACTCCACCAAACTGTTTCTTCAAATCCCTATACATTTTGGTACTCCCGGATGTATAGTATACTTTGCCTTATGGGCCTCATCGAGAACTTGTCGTTTAACCACCTCATTTGAAGGAACGCAAACTCTTCCCGAAATGTAAGAATTCCATCACTTGTTTATCGCAAAGTCGGGTGTCTTTCCTCGCCCAACTCACCAATTATCTTAACAATTTACGGGTCATCAACTTGAGCCTCTTTAATCTGTTGAAACAAATGGTGTAGCCGAATATTCGCAAAGATTACTCCGTTCCGTCTCGGAAGGATTCCAATCTCGCAAATCTTCCAACATCTTCCATTCTCGAACCATTAAGCAAGAGACATACGTCTTTCTACTCACTCGTCCGCTACCACATTCGCTTTCCGGGATGATAAAGGATCGTACGGTCATGGTCTTTCAATTTCTCCATCCACCTACGTTGTCTCATGTTCAATTCCTTTTGAGAAAAGATATCTCAAACTCTTGTGATCCGTGAAAACCTCAAACTTTGCTCCGTATAGGTAATGTTTCCACTTATGCAACGCAAACATGATCGCAGCCAACTCCAAATCATGAGTAGGATAATTTCGGAAGTTGTCAATTTCTTGAAGCATAAGCAATAACTTTCCCATTGCGTAGTACACAACCCAAGCCCTCCTTCGAGGCGTCACTATACACCACGAAGTTGTCACCTCCACTAGGCAACGTCAAAATAGGAGATGTCGTCAAACGTCTTTTCAACTCTTGAAAACTAGACTCACATTTCTCATTCCACGCAAACGGTGTCGTTTTCTTTGTCAAATTCGTCGAGGCGTAGCAATCTTGGAAAATCCTCAATGAATCTCCGATAGTACCCGCCAATCCCAAGAAACTACGAACCTCGGTAATCGTACTCGGTGTTTTCCACTTTGTCACTGCTTCCACTTTAGATGGATCAACCGCTATCCCATCTTTCGAAACCACATGACCCAAAAATGATACCTTCTCTAACCGAAGGCACACTTGCTAAACTTAGCGTACAACCGTTTCTCCCGAAGAACCGATAATACTACCCTCAAGTGCCGCTCATGTTCTTCCCGTGACTTAGAGTAAACAAGGATGTCGTCGATGAAGACTACCACGAAACAATCCAGATATTGATGAAACACACGATTCATCAAATCCATAAACACCGCCGGTGCGTTTGTCAATCCAAATGGCATCACTACAAACTCATAATGACCATATCTTGTGCGAAAAGCGTTTTGGGAATGTCTTCCGCTCGAACCTTCAAGCGATGATACCCACTCCTCAAGTCCAACTTGGAATATACAACCGACCCTTGCAATTGGTCGAATAGATCATCGATGTGTGGTAAAGGGTACTTGTTCTTGATTGTCACCCGATTCAACTGCCGTAATCGATGCACAACCTCAAAGTACCATCCTTCTTCCTCACAAACAAAGCGGTGCACCCCAAGGTGACACACTTGGTCTAATGAATTCCCTATCAAGAAGTTCCAATCGCTCTTTCAATTCTTTCAACTCGCGGGTGCCATTCTATAAGGGGCCTTAGAAATGGGAGTAGTCCTGGTAATAGTTCAATACAAAACTCTACTTCCCTATCGGGAGGCATATCATAATCGGTCGAAAACACATCGGGAATTCACAAACCACCGGAACTTCTTCTAACTTGGTGTGGAAATGCTCTTGTCGACCACACACGCCAAATAACCCGCACACCCACGTGATAATAACTTTCTAGCTCTCAAAGCGAAATAACATGTATACTACTCTTAACAAAGATCACCCACAAATATAAACTCGGGAACACCCGCATAGCAAAAGTAACCTTCTTACTATGGCAATCTACTAAAGCATGATAAACACACAACCAATCCATGCCAAGTATCACATCAAAATCACGTATGGGCGCACAACCAAATCGGCATGCAAAGTGTGATCACCTATCGATGTCACAAGCTCGGTATACCTCCGAAGCCAACATATGCTCCCCAACGGGTAGACACCTCAAGCACAAAAGGTAATGATTGGGGCAACACACACAAATTTTTCACAAAATGAGATGCAACATATGAATGCGATGAACCGGGATCTATAAGAACTCGTGCTCTACTACCGAAAACGTAAAGACTACCTCCTATCACGGACGTAGACTCGGCACCCTCGTTGGTCGAGCGCAAAACACGACCCCGAACCTTGGGCCTACCGTCGCTGTCCCTCTTCGTACCGCTAGACGGCCGACTCACACTCCCCGACCGACCACCCTTCGGTTTGGGGCAATCCTCTTCAAGTGGCCGCCTTCCCCACAATTAAAGCATTGCCCGGGTTTATACCCCAACTTACTCAAGCAAATGTTCTCCGTATGTCCCGCCTCGAACAATAAGTACATATCAGGGCACCGTTGCCCCCGAAGAAGAAGAAGCTGTTTCCTCGTCCACCCGATGATTGTCTTGATTGCACATCGGAAGGTGCCTGTTACGATTTCCCGGTTGTTGTTGTTGTTGTTGTAGTTACCCGATTGCCCGAACCTTGTCCTCGCCCGTGGACTGCGAAGACTGTTGAGAACTCGCATTCATTCTTCCCTTATGCTCCTCGATGTCACTTTCAATCCCATATGCTCGGTCCACCGCACTACGGTAATCTGCTAGCCGCAACAATAATCTTTCGTACTCGGTCTTCAACCCTTTGATAAACGTGTCTTCCTAGCCTCGTTCGGAACCAAGTGGGTACAATAGCGTGCCAACTCGGTGAACTTGGCCGAATATCGAGCCACGACATGCTACCTGTTCAAGATCATAGAATTCTCTCTCTTCTCCGAACCACATTTGGAATGTATTGGGCCTTGAATTCCCTCAAGAAATTAGGCCAAGTGTGAGGTGCTCGCAAATCCCAGCTCTCTGTAGCACTTGCCACCGGTGCTGCTGCTCCCTCTAGCTTGAACACTGCTAGAGTGACCTTCTCATCATCAGTGCAACCCAGAGCTGCAAATATCTTCACGATGTGCTCGATCCACAACTCTGCTTTAGTGGCATCGGGCTCTCCCGAAAAAGTTCGGGGTTTCATCTTCAAGAATCTCTCAAGTGTAGTTGTGTTGTTCCTCGGTCTTGCTTGGTTCCAATACTATTACTTCGGTTGTGGTGCCCCACCTCCGGTTGTGGTGCCTCTACCTCGGTTGCGGCCTTGCCCCGCATTCATCCGTTGAGTCATCTCATTCATCAACTCGAGCATCCTACGGTACATGTTTGCCATATCCTCATTTTGGTTTTCTGGTTACTGTCGGGGATCGTCACGAGGACGGTTGACATTCCCGCTCCTCATTGCCCCCTCGGCATTCGCACCCCTCGGTACTCGCTCCGTTCCTAGTTTCCACCATTATGACCTACACACATCACTCGACGTTAGGATTCTCAACAATAAACCATACCCACCTAGGCCAAGGAACCTATCCTGGCGACAGCAAAACCATTGCTCTGATACCAACTGTGACGCCCCGACCCGGATTCCAATACGAAATCGCAAGGTCGACGCGCCAAAACAACAAGACAATAAACGGTAACAAATAATAAAAGCACGTGGCGCAACAATTCGTACGCACCACAAAACCCGTTTAACAAAAACTTTGATAATGTAAAGTCAATCATCGGCGACGTTACAGCCGGAACCCAACTAACAAAGCACAAGTATAAGTTTGAGGAAACATCTTTGATAATATTAACCACCTCGGCCACAACATGCGGAACCAACTACACACAAGAACCTCAAGCTACGACATGCTTGGGAAAATAAGTAAATTAAACATATGATAAGGTATACGGGCTCGACATACACGTGTCGGCCACCAAAAGAATAAGAGGTACAACAAAGTATACATACTACCCCAAAGTCTACATGACTTTACTTTAATCGTCCTCACCAAAAGAATTGTCTAACTATCAACAAAATAATTCCATGGCCAACCAAAGCAAAAGACCACTGCGAGCTAAGTGCGGAACTAATCGACCTCACCGCGAACTTCCCGCCTGGCTCGGATCTAAGGAAAACAATTAAACAACAAACGGGGTGAGTCGAAACTCAATAAGTTACTAAATGCAACTATATGACATGGCATAATGCTCAACGATAACTTTAACATTTCAGCTCATTTATATATATCACAACCAACGATAACATCATATTGATATACACATGTAACATGTCTCAATGGCACTTGATATTCACATAAGTGCTTGTAACAAACCACATTATAAAGGATATGATATTTCTTTGTCCATTCTTTGCGTTGCTCTGCAATACACAAAATAACCAAACGTGTCCTCGATACCCGTGTGTGTGGTATCGACGTCCCCGATAAACCTATCGAGTTCAAACTTAGCAAACCAAAGCCATGCGTATTGCTACAACATTGGGGCTACTTCTCAACTGTGGCCAATAGAAGAGGGGTGTGTGCAACTCCGATACGGCGACTTATGGCGATCACAAACGTTAATTTGTGAAGACCATAGGTCGTCCTACCTTACTCAACCACGACGCCACTGGACTTACACAATGCACAAATAGATTCTTAATCATCTAATGCAATTAACCATCAAGTTCAAAAGTAGTGAACTTGACAAATGACAAGTAGGTTATTCTATTCCATCACTCATCATCATTTAACAAGTATGTAAACATTCGATTCAACACATTAGAGCTATACACACATCTCTAATTTAACAAGATCGAAAGTACGGAGGGCTAGAATCTCGATCAATCGGACTCTAAACCTCGGAGTGATCTAATATGTTGTTCGGGAGTCATAATCTTCCCTAAAATCTACTTCTGGGTCACCACTAAAGTTTGCCAAATTAGGGTTTCAATGCTAAGTGCAAGACCACCCATTTTCAAGTCTCAAGTTCTCTATTTGTTCAAATCCTAACATTTAAATGCCAACCTTTGTTCATTAACATCATCCAACACATACTCATATAATAAGCACAATGTACCCATCTCAACCTAGAGATTTGTACATAAAAATAACATATAAAGCAAATCATACCATAGTATTGATGATCTAGCATACATGGAAGCTTAAAGCATTCAAGGGGGTTTAGTAACTTACCTTGTGACGAAAATCAAAGCAACTAAAATGAAATCAAGACCTTCTAAGATGATCTCCTAGTCCGTAGCAACACAATGGTGGTCTCGGATCGAAGATCGGACGGTTGGATCTGGGAACCCAAACACACACACTAATCTCACTCTTTCTCCCACACACACTCTCAAGCTTCAATGGTGGAAAATGGAGGGAAGAATGGAGAGAAAGTGAAGTCCCTCCACTCATATTTGTGTAGAAAAATCAGATTGGGGAAGGGTAGTGAGGTGGCTCAAGGAGAGCCACTCAAAAGATAAGTTTGGGGTGAAATTGTCATTTCCGGAAAACGAGTTTTGAACCGGCGGGCCAAAGCGATCGCTCTCCAACGAATCAAAGCGATCGCCCTCCCTCTGGGAACAAAGCGATCGCCTGTCTCAAACAAGCGATCGCTTTGTACCCTGATTTTTGAAGCCAAAGTTTCTGGAAACAAAGCGATCGCCTCTCTCAAAAACAGAGCGATCGCTTTGTCTCCAGTATGGAAATCACTGGATACAAAGCTATTATAAATCATCAAGGTCACCCCAAATCATTTTGGTAAATATCACAAGTATTTTTAAACTAAAATACTCTACAAACTACGCAACCAAAGCTCATATACTATCATGGCATTGAACACGTGCTAACACAACATATAATCATGTAATAATTCATAAATTACACATAAAGACACGTAAATCATGCATAAGAGGATCCGGGGTATTACAGACTAAAGGTCTCTGTACAATCAATTCCAACCTGTGAGATCGACCATCACCTACAAGACGGGCTTTATGCCTCTCAAAAGATCCATCAGACTTCTTTTTATGAGAAAAAATCCACATACAACGAATAACATTTACACCTGAAGGACGGGGTACAAGATCCCACGTCTTAGTTTTAATGAGAGCATCAAATTCATCTACCATAGCTGCTTTCCAATTTGGGTCGGACAACGCAATTTTGGGATTAGACGGAATGGGGGATGGAGAAACAGAGGCAAGGAGATTGAACTGACGCTTTGGTGTTACGATACCACTCATACTACGAGTGGTTATAGACCTAGAAGAATTAATGGGAGCAGGCACATCTGGAATTAGAACAGCAGTGGGCTGAACCAATGGAGGCGAAGAAGATGGGCCGGCGGTAGAAGAAGGCCCATTGGCATGGGGTGTAGGAAAAGAGGCCGGAGCAACAGGATTGGTAACCTGGTCCAGTGGGGCACCAGGGGGATGAATGGGCCTATCCAAAGGGGCTTGGGCCGAAGGAGACACCCACCCATGGAACATAGGGTGAAATGGTTGGTCCAAGAAGGAATAATCTCTATTTTCTGAGGAAAAATCTTTGTTAGAAAACGGAAAGACTTTTTCATCAAAAATGACATGGCGAGAAATTATAATTTTGCGAGTGGTGAGATCATAGCACTTGTACCCTCTATGATGTGGAGGATATCCCAAAAAAACACATGGGTTGGAACGAGTATGGAGTTTATGAATAGTAGACGAGGGAATCAATGGAAAACATAAACATCCAAAAACCCGTAAATGATCATAAGAAGGAACACGACGATATAAGATTTGAAGAGGGGAGGAGTGTCCAAGACCTTTGTTTGGGATGATATTGAGGAGGTACGTTGCCATAGCCAAAGCATGATGCCAAAATGAGGAAGGCATCGAGGAGTGGACAAGAAGGGTACGAACAAGATTATTGATAGTCCTAATTTTGCGCTCAGCCTTTCCATTTTGGGAAGATGTGTAAGGACAAGACAATCGAAAACTCATACCCTTGGCTCGGAAAAAGGTTTTAAAATGGTCATTATCAAATTCCCGCCCATTGTCACATTGAAAACACTTTATGATTCGCTCAAATTGAGTGGAAATAAAGGCACTAAAGGACAAGAATATTTCTGGAGCTTGTGACTTCTTGCCAATGGGAAACGTCCACAAAAAATTTGAGAAATCATCCAAAAATAACAAGTAATATTTATGGCCCGAGGAGCTTAACACAGGAGAGGTCCACAAATCACTATGAACAATATCAAATGGAAAAATTGTGCTAGAATGAGACGGATAAAAGGGTAACTTAACTTGTTTACCAAAAACACATGAATCACAAATACCATCCAAACGAGAATTCGTACAAGGAATTAAATTGTGTTTGCAAAGGGAGCGAAAAACAGGTGCTCCCGGATGACCTAACCTATTATGCCATAAATTAGGACAAAAAGCAGAAAAAGCTGATGGAGAGGTTGTGGACAAACTTGAATTGTTGGTGATGGGATATAGATCTCCAGTGCTATCACATCTCATTACTTGCACCCCCGTTCGAATATCCTTTACAGAAAACCCAAAAGGATCAAATTCAATAGACACATTATTATCAGATGTAAATCGACGAACAGAAACTAAATTTTTGACCAATTTAGGAGCATGAAGGACATTTGATAATTTCAAAGGAGGAAAAGGTGGGGAGAGAGTGCGTTGTCCATACCCAATAATGGGAATACGACTACCATCGCCAACAGTAATTGATTTATTGCTAGTGCTCACATTAAAATAAGACGAGAGATTACCTGAATTACCCGTCATGTGTGAAGTAGCACCGGTGTCCATGTAAAGATTGTCGTCGGGAACATTCAATGACATTGTATGCATAGCAGTCTCAATATCTGTGGGCATGTAAGGAGAGTTACCAGCTGGTCCATGAACATTATAGGCTTGGGCTGGTCGCTGGCCCAACACTCCTTGTGGGCTGTGAGAAGGAGGGCGTGCCCAGCCAGTTGTGGGATAGGGGCAAGGAGGAGAAACCCACGGCTGTTGCTGTGGAGACCAACTGGGCGGGTAATTCCACCATTGTTGTGGTTGTTGCTGCCATTGGCGACCAGAGTGAGAGTTAGGATGTCCCCTTCCACGGCCTCGTCCACCGTTGTGATTATTTCTCTGACCCCCGCCGCCGGTGTCTTGCTGTCTCCCGCCACTCATATTTCTCTGTCCGTGCCCATTAGCTCGCCTGCCTTTACCATTAACCTGACCGCTACCAGACCTGGTATTTCGAGTTTGACCACCACCACCGCCGCCGTTTGTCTGGTCTTTGGTGTCGTCAACTCCATCAGCGCCTGCAATCAAAGCGGAATTGGATGCACCGCCGCCCATGGTTGCTTGTTTCGCCTTCCGCGATTCCTCCATAACAAGCTTTGATCGGACATCCATGAAGCTAGGTAATGGCTCAGTTTGTTGTATGAGAGCGGCCACACTATCATAGCTCTCGTTAAGGCCAGCAATTGCCTGAAGCACCAACCTACTGTTCGTTACCGGTGCATCAACATTAGCCAATTGATCCGCAAGACTCTTCAATTCCTTGCAGTATGCAGACACCCCCGGAAAATCATCCAAAATTACTTGAGAAAATTGGTTCTCAAGTTGGACAAAGACGGAGTGTTTGTTGTCTCGGAAAATCCCTCGAGACGTCCCCATATCTTCATGCGGCCTCCGGGTTCAATAATTGTCACAACAAAGTCGGCGGAGATGGTCCCATAGATCCATTGAAGAACTAGGGAGTCCAATCTCTTCCATAATGCTCGATCGGCGTTCTTTGTAGCATCCTTGGGAGGAATAATGTGATCAATCACCTCGAATACTTGGCAATGGATCCGAAACAATTCCGCCCATGTTACATACTTCCCGTCTCTTGTTCAAGAATAAGAGGAATCCAATTCTTGATGTTCCCAACCGTGAACGCCGGATGTAGGGATGGTTGAGGAGCCATGAAGAATCGAAGAAGGAGGTCAGATGAAAGAAAGAGAAGAAAGAAACGAGGGAGACAAGATAATACCATAAAAGGAATATGGTCCCCGTCTCTTTCATTCATTCGTTCGTATATATACAAAACTAGTGCTATAATTTAGTCCCTAATATACTCTCCTACTATGATTAGGAAATCTTCCTTATCACTATACAAATATAAACATATCAATACTAACTATGGAAGATATTACATATCTGCTATAATTATGATTCTATCAATTATCTAATAACTATATCTAATAATAATATGTTTAACAATAGGTATTACTATTAGGTAATACCTTAAGAAAATAAAATAGAGCAAACTACACAAATAGTCCCCGTGTTGTACCCTTTTTTGGATCGGTCCTTACTTCACACCATTGGTCCCCTAGTGGTGTGGATTACACCGTTGATCATTTCGTTAAATTTTTGCCGTTAAATATAGATACGTACACCACACATAATTTCAATTAGGGGTAATATAGTCATTTTATAATAAAGAGTACAGGAACCAATTACCAAATTTTTATGCGAACTCTCTCTCTCTCTCCACCTTCAACCTTTCCTTTCCCCGGGGCCGGTCCCGAACTTTTGAGGGCCGATGGCTAAAAGAAAAATGAGGCCCTTTTTCACTTTTCATCAATCAATGTATTAAAAAAATGTAAAAGCTACAAACATACAAGATAAAATAAGTATCAAATAATTATTAAGAAAATCTAGATCTTCTTGCATTTTGAGAAGCAACATCATCAATAGGGTCTTCAAAATTAATTTTTTCAAAATTTCATTTTCAATGTATATATATTAAATCTTTCTTGGAACACATAATTGAAGGCAAGTATGATTTTATTAATTTTAATTTAAAAATTAATATTATATAGGCCTCAATTAAGTAATTTTTATGACCCAACTAATTTTTTTAATAGCCCAACTACTATATACTCCTTCCGTCTCTTAATTATTGTCTTTTTAACCCGGTACACGGATTAAGAAAAATAATTGACTTGATTATTAACATTGGTAATGTGTGTCGTTTCCTTTAATGCCTATTTGTATGTGACTCATAATTAAAGTAGAGAAAAAAGTAAAGGTAATACGGTAAAAGTGATATCCTTAAAAAGAAAGTTTCAAATAAAATAATTATTTTATAACAGAAAAAAAAATGACAATAATTTAAAAAGAGAAAGTATATATTTTTTACAAAAACAATACAATATATATATATATATATATATATATATATATTATGTATACAAATTAGGCCCCAAAAATTAGGGCCATGGTCATTGCCCATTTTGACACCCTTAGGGCCGGTCCTGCCTTTCCCTTCTTCCCTCCCTCTTTCTTCTCGTTCTCACACACACACACACAACATCCAAGAATCGCAAAATTCCCCTCCCGACGAACTGTCCGATCATCTTCCCTCCATACTTTCCGATCAACTCCTCACTGATCAAATTCGATTTTTCGGAACAAAATAAGAAATGTAAAGTAAATGGGTTTTGGTTTTGAAGATATTGAAGCGAATGGGTAGTAATTTTGAAGACGTCGGAGCAAATGGTTCTACTCGTGTTTGAACTATATCAACAAATTGAGCAACTAGGTTTCATTTTCACTCTGTCATTACCATTTGGAACAAAATAAGAAAGGTAAAGCAAATGGGTATTGATTTTTGAACTATCTTTTAATGTTTAATTTGGGTTTTGATTTCGATTTGGGTTTTTGAATGACCTCAGCCTTCAGCTGGACACGTGACAGATGTTGCGGCTTCATAGGCTCCAGCTGGGCAAGCGTCGAGGTGACATACACCCATCTCATCAGTATACTCTCTCAGCACGCTGACACAGGGACCCACAGTGCGACCTGGGGACATCCCAGGTCGACCTCATTAACATCAAGCGACCTGGCGTATGCCAGGCCGACCTTGATGGCATCGAGCGACCTGGCGCATGCCAGGCCGATCTCGACTACATCGGGCGACCTGGAGGCATCCAGGCTGACCTCGGCATAGTCCCTTCAGCTCGGCAAAGCAGTGTCCTATACGGAGTCACATCATGCCTGGGAAGAGTCCTGTTATAATTCTTTACATATCAGTCCTAAGCATATGAGGAAATTAACCTATCCGAAAGACATGGGGATCATATCACCCCTATTCCGAATCCAACCAGGATTATGGTTCCTATCTCTATAAAAAGCACCCTCAACAAGCCTCAGAAGGTACATGCAAATTACTTGCTTACATACTTTCCTAGCTTTACCTCTCCTACGAAGTATTGCTAATTCTCACGCCTGAGGGTTATCGCTGGGACTACCCAGCACCCCATACGGTGTTCTTTGTTGATCACAGGTTCGGAGCTACTTGCACTTCAAGGGCAATCCCTGAAACACCAAGCCAAAATCCTATTAGACTACACACGTGGACCAGACACGTTCACACGATCTTTTTGGCGTGATCAGTTTGGTTCCGTTGCCGGAAAGGACACGTTCAAAAGATCGTGCCCTGTGTGGGATCTCATTCATCCCATATTGCAGCTACCATAGAACTCATGCTTGGTCGCTCCGTGACCAATGGAGCGGATATGCGGTTGCACGAAATCGAGGATACGGCTAAAAATACCGGCGTGGATACCCGTCCTTTGCCTCTACCTCTTGTTGGTAATAGGGGGAACGTGTTTCGGCCTGGCGAGGACTTTGATGATCCCGAATCAAGTAATGCTGGGAGCATCCGAGGAGCTGAAAGGAGGCGTGGTGGACGCCGTAGGAGATAGATTATAGTAATGGTGTATGTATTTGTATGTAAAATAGATTAAAATGGAGTATGAATGCATGTAAATTTTATCTATGTATTCCTTGGTTGCCAACCCAGGGACTTTGTTATAAATTAAAAGTATGTTATTATTATACAGTAAGTAGCGGTTTTTCCCTTTGTGATCATAACAACATGACAGGGGGAACAAAACAAATATTTATAAAATGTGTAAGTAAACGACCGAACCCGAAGGCTGCCTACGTATCTCATGGAGAGAATCAGGTCGGATCGTAGTTCAACCCAGATTTACGAGAGACGGAGATTTTTATTTTTTTTCTCCAATGTTTTGTCTCTCTCATTTCTTTTTTGAACTCTAATTTTTTTCCTAGGCCGCCCTTTCGGATTTTCGACCTACCGAGTTATTTTTAGAAGGGGGAGAAAAGTATTTACAAACACAAATAGAACTAAATGCACTATAGCTGAGCGGGCAACTACGCATAGTACTTCTTGAGCTTGTCCATGTTGAAGGGCTGAATGAGATCTTCTCCATTTTCATTGGTGAGAAAGACTGCGCCGCCTAACTGTATAAGCCTGACTACGTACGGTCCCATCTATGGTGATTTCCATTTTCCAAAGCTGCCAATGTAGCTAGGCGGCTTTTCTCGAAGAACCAAGTTGCCTAGTTTGATGTCTCAAGCTTTGACCTGTTTGTTGAAAGATCAAGCAATCCTCCTCTGATATGCTCGTGTGTGCTCTAAAGCCATCAATCTCCTTTCATCCAGGAGTGCCAGTTCATCGTACCGATGCTTAAGCCAATCGGCTTGATCACCTCGGTTTCTATCATTACCCTTAAGGAAATGATTTCAACTTCAACAGTCAATACTGCCTCCATGCCATAGGCAAGAGAAAATGGGGTAGCCCCAGTAGGCGTACGAACAGAAGTACGATAGCCCCAGAGTGCTAACGGCAATTTGTCGGGCCAATCCCTCCCGGTATACGCCATTTTTCGAATGATGTTTTCCAATGTCTTGTTGATCGCTTCTCGCGCCATTGGCTGCGGCTTATAAGGTGAAGACTTGTGCCGTTGTACCTTGAACTCATCCAATACTCGATTGACTTCTCCCTCTAAGTGTGTACCATTGTCGGAGATCATTTCAAAAGGTACCCCAAATCGGTAAATGATGTTTGTCTTGATAAATTCTGCAACCTTCTTAGCATTCAGAACTCTGTATGAAGCGGCTTCAACCCACTTTGTGAAGTAGTCAACAACAACGGAACATACTCATGGTCGTTTGATCCTTTCGGGTGCACTGTCCTATGACGTCAATTCCCCATGTCGAGAAAGGCCACGGTGTTGTAGAATTGTATAACATGTGAGGAGGCGATGTTGCAAATTGGTAAACCTCGACACTTGTCGCAACAACGCACCGATCGATGCGGTCGGTTCCATCGTACTTTAATATCCTTGACGGATTACTTTCTTCGAGAGCATGTGCCCATTCATATGCGGACCAAAAGTGTTGCCGTGCGGTGATTCATGACTTGCTCGGCTTTCGCTTGATCGATGCAAAGGAGATTAAGTCCTTGATAGTGTCTTTTGTACAGATTGTCACCACTAATCACAAATTGGGAAGCCCGTCTTCGTAAGGCAATCCCGCCTTTCTCTCGATCTTGGGTGGATACTCACCTTTCCTTAGCAAATTCAAAATATCTAGGTACCAAGGCCCATCGGCTCTTTATTGGTTCTTTTCAATGGCAAAACAAAATGCTGGTGTTTGTTTCGTTCCAATGACAAAGGTTAGACATTGAACTCAGCGGGGATCTCAACTAGCGATGCCAAAGTTACCAGAGCGTCCGCGAAGTAACTTCTATCTCGGGGGAGATAGTGAAATGATATGAACTTAAATTTCTCCGCAATGTCAGCGGGCATGATACAACTGCATCGGCATCTGCGTCTTCCATTTTCTTTTAACTTGATTTATGATCAAAGCTGAATCACCGTATACTTCTAATTCTTCGACGCCCATTTTTAAGGCTTCCTCCAAGCCAGCTATACAAGCTTCATACTCGGTGGTGTTGTTAGAACATTCAAATTCTAATTGTACAGCCAAAGGCGTATGTGTATCCATGGGATCGATCAATAGTATTTCTATACCGTAACCTCTCTTGTTGGTGGCTCCGTCGAAGAAGAGTTGTCATTTACACGTGCTGTCATTAATCTCAAGAACCCCTTCATCAGGAATATCCAGTTCTTCAAACTCCTCTGTTTCTAACGGCAAGTCTGCCAACTGATTAGCTATTATACTTCTTTTGATTGACTTTCCCCTTGCATAAGTTATATTGAATTCATTCAGTAAGAAAGACCATTTGGTGAGCCTACTCGAAAGTGATGGCTTTTCGAGTATGTATTTGATCGGGTCCATCTTGGAAATCACCTTTACAGGTAATGTTTGCAAATAAATCTTGAGTCTCTGCGTCGCCCATACCAGACCTATGTAACTCTTCTTAAGTGCGAGTAGTTCAATTCATCGCCCGCAACTTTCTACTTATAAAGTAGATGGCGTTCTCAGCATGAGAGTCTTCCTTTTCTTGTGCCAACATGGCTCCAACCGCGGTGTCCGTGACGGTTAGGTATAACAATAAGATATCTCACTTTCGAGTAGATGGCGTTCTCAACATAAGTTATATTGTACAGCCAAAGGCCTTTGTTTTCCTTTTCATCAAAGGATTCTATAGAAGTTGCGAATTTTTAAAACTCCTTTTGGATTCCCAGACTAATTTGGTTTCCCTCCTAATTTAGGATTGGCTTAGGTGCCCTTTTCCTATTAGGTCTCTAACTGTGCTATCACATCTTAAATACCACCGGTCATCTTCATTATTTGTGCAATATCTCTCTCAAACAACTCCAAAAGAAATCCCTTCGCCTCTTGTTCTCTCTTTACTACTCTCTATCAGGTTCAATCATGGCTTCTCCAGCAAGATCAGCTCCTTCAAGCCCCACCGTTTCTCCTCCATTGTCTCCATTGGCTCCAACCGAAAGTGCTACAGAACTGTATGTTGATACAGAAGCTACGCCAATCTCTGTGTCCTTACCTGGGGCTCCAGACAATGTAATTGAAGTTGAAAATCCAGGTGATCTGAAGGCAATTGGTGCTCATCATGGTATGGAAAAGGGCCCAAATTGGTCCTTAAGGCAGAAAGGCTTCTCGCCTAAAATGGAAACTTTCGCCCCTAGGGTTAGGCCTAACATGGCTGATCCGGAATTTTTGGAAGGAGATGATGGTGATGAAGACTTCGAGCCAGTCGCTGAATCAAAACGGAAGAGGAAGACATCCTCCGCCACTACATCCGATAATCCATCTGCATCAGCCACACAAGCACAATCCAAACTCTCTGGTACTGTTCGCCCCCGGTGCAGAAGGTACATCATTCCAACAGAATCCAGTGATTCTGAAGGGCCTCAGGCGAAAGATTTTGAAGTGGTTCCAAGGTGTGCGATTCCCTCTGCTATCACACCGCCTGTATCACTTAGAGCTGGTACTCTTTCCTCTGTTAGTGAACATTTTGATGAGGAAGAGGACGATGACAATACTCCTATCCAAGCCCTTATTGACCTTAGAAAGGGTAAAGGCATTGCAAGAAAATCAAAGGAAAAGGCAACAGCTTCGATTGCTGAACAAGCTCCACTGATGACATCTGATGATGATGATGAGGCTGAGGATGAAACGTTCAAACTGGGCAGGGAAGAATTGGAAACTGAAAAGGAAGATGCGGGTGATGATGTGAGCACACCAGCACCCACAACAAGAAGGAAAAGCTCCAGAAAGACCCAAGCTTCAGTCAGTTCCACGCCTATGCCTAGGCGTTCATCAAGGATTAAACCTTCCAAGCGAACTGTAAGTCCACATCCTCCAGAAAAATTTATGAATAAAGATGAAAAGCAAAGATTTGAATTTTTCAGAATGAAAGGTTTTATTGTTGAAAGGGTTTTAGACAAAACCTTTGATGATATTGGGATGACTAGGTATCTCAAGGAAAAGGGTCTTCTTTATACAGTTACCTATCCCTCCAGTTTCTATCCTTCTCTTGTGTCCGAATTCTATGCCAATCTTCTCCAGTCCATTCAAGATCCTAGGTCTGAAAGCTTTGAGAAAGTATGTGTCAGAGGTAAAACCATTGTGTTTTCCCCTGCTGTGATTAACTCTTTTCTGCAAACCCCCTGTCCTCAACAAATTCCTCCCGTGGCTTCCAAAAATGATATTGCCAATACCATTTTAAATGGCCTTGACCCTATCTGGCACAATCAATACAAATGTACAATGCTGACTTCCCTGTGTGGCTTCTTGTTTAAAATTGCAACCCTCAATTGGAAACCTACCTCCAACTGGAATATTGTCACCACAGCCCATGCTGATCTTATTTATAGAATTTTTAAGGGTGTGGATTTTGATCTTGGAGAAATTGTGTTTGGGAGTATAATTCAGTTTGCTGAGAAGGAACTTCCTTCTGATCTCCCTTTCCCTTGCTTAATTTCTGGGATTTGCATTAAACAAGGAGTGGATATTCTTCAATCAAATAGGTTATGGGAAAAAGTTGAATCCTTTGGGATCCAACCGATCGGAGTGTACTAAGCGTACAATTGATCTTCAGTAGCATTTCCAGATGATCCTCCTGTTGAAATTCCTGATGAAGAAGATGATGATTTAGCTGATGTTGGTGATGATGTGATCGCATCTCCACCACCACAGATTGATCCTGATGCAGTCTATGCTGAAGAAATCAAGTTTCTTGAGAAATCTATGCTTCAGGCTCGTGTGCAGTTTAAGGAGATGGCCACCCGAAGGAACATGTTGTTGTTTGCTTTGGCCAATCTTTCTGATCAAAAAAGGGGAGCACCACCAGCTACAGCTAGCACTAGCCAAGTATTTGAAGATATAAGTCAAACTTTTCACGGGAATTGCTTCGAAGACACGGGAAGAGTTGGACAAATCTGACCAAGCGTTGAGGAGAAAATTTGACAATTTGTTTGAAAACAATATTTACTTTATACTTATGTTTATTTATTTGCTTATGTTTGTTTTATTTTAAAACTGGTTTGTGTGTTTCTTGAATTATCTTAACTCTTACTAAATGTTTGCATTTTAGGGGGAGTTTATTTTTTAATCTCAATACTCAGTTTTTGATGTGTTCTTGGCTTAGTATTGGTTTTGACCAGAAAGCAACAAATCAGGGGGAGATTGAAAGTGTGTATGTTGACAAGTCAAAGGTTGACTTGTATTGAGATTTGTCACTTTCTTATATTTTAGTTTATTTCTTTATATTAGTTAATTTGGTAAATATTGTATTCTATGTAATTAGGTTATTTTATTTAACTAACCTCCTAACCAATTATTGGATTTGTTTAGTATCCCTTTTGGTTATTTTGTAGGATCTCTCACAAAAGGAAAGATTTCATAACAAGGAAGGACTTCATGCTAAGAAAGGTTTCCACAACAAGGAAGGATTGTCTTGGATTGATTAAGGAAGGTCGAAGTCCATTTAAAAGGAGGAATCCTCAAGCAAGTCGACTTCCACAATACAAGAGGACTCTTTGCATATAAATACTGACTGAATTGCTATTGTAATAACACAGTTTTTAGCTCTAGAGTTCCAACAGTTTTTCATAAGATCAAGAGCGTTTTTGTGTGAGATTTAGTTTTGGTTATTTTGTTCTTCTCTTAATATTATTTTGTGTACTTGAATTCGTGATTCAGTTTTATAAGAGAAGGTTTATTGTCTACAGTACGTTGCTGTAGATAAGTGTTAGATTTGTGTTATTCTCTGATTTAAGTTTCTTTATTCCGCTGCTTTACGTACTGGTGTTAGTGCTGGTGCTATCACACCAGAACTCACATCAGGGTTGTTTGCGTTTAATTGTCCTTTCTAGCCGCTCAATTTCTTTCATTGACGACATTGCTTGTCCTCACAATGTTGCTGGTTGCGTCCAAAACCTCCTATATACCTTGGGCGTACACGTACCTTGTTCCCGACATGAACAAAATATCAAACTATAATTGGTCTAAACATGTAGTTGATATGGATATGCTAAGGAACTGTGTGCTTGAGAAGCATAACACATCTTTGCAAACTTCTCATAACATAATAAATAGGGTTCAACAAAATTCTTCGGCCAGAGTCGACGCCATTTGACAACACGAGTCCTTTTGTGTAACAAGGTAGGGTCACCCCATGTAAATAGACAAGATTTTTCTATTCTATACCACCAAATTCATACAATAAAATGTCAATTGTGTGCTATAGATTGTATTCTTGATAACTTTTGTAATAATAATATGAATTACTCATTCCGTCCCTTGATTATTGTCTTGTTTGACCCGACATATGGATTAAGAAAAATAATTCACTTAATTATTAATATTGGTATAATGTGTAATTTTCTTTAATGCCCGTGCTGGTACGAAAAAAAAAAGGAAAGAAAGACAATAATTTAGAGACGGAGAGAGTAATAAAAATTAAAATTTTACGATTGACGATGCACAAAATTATACTTCACGATGCACAAATTACAATGAAATAGTACTATTATAATTGACGATGCATAAAATTATACTTGACTATGCACATTTTTTAATACAAATTATCTTGAAATAGTCTTGTTATACTTGACGATGAACATTTCTTAACACAAATTCATAAATTACATTGATGATGCACATTTTATAATTGATGATGCACATTTCTTAAAATAAATTCACAAATTACATTAACGATACATATTTTGCACTTGAAGATGCATATTTCTTAATACAAAATCACAAATTACATTGTCGATACGGTACTTTATGATGCACATTTCTTAACACAAATTTACAAATTATATTGACGATGCACATTCCACAAATTATATTGACGATGCACATTTCACACACATGACGATGCACATATTACATTTAAAAACGTCATATGTTGTTATGGGAACAGTTTTGGAATAAATAGTCAATTTATCACTTAAAATAAACTTAAATGGTTGAAAATAATTATAGTGAATTCAAGCTTGTAAATTGTCTAAAGGGATGACCCATAAATTTTCCTACAGTAAAACACATAATAAATAATGAAGATAAATTTAATAACTGTATGAAGAGAGAACACTTATTTTATAATAATTTTTTTAAAAAAAATAAATATTTAATTTCAAAAAGTGAAATATTAAAGTAAAAGTTTTCTTTATGACATGGCAAGTCATATTTCAAGGAGTAAGAATTTTCTCCCGGATGAGACTCGCCACTTTGTACAAGCCTAATAGAAAGCTTGATCGCGGAGAGCGTGTTCTTGCAAAATTCCTTCGGACTTGACTTCCATATAGAGGCTAAGAGGCCAGTGAACGCGCCCCCTAGATTCGATTTCTTTTCAGTTTTCACACAATGGCCCAACTATATTTAGAGGTGTGCAAACGGTTTAAATCGTAATTGAACTGAACTGTATACGGTCAGTTTTGGTTTTTCGGTTCTTGTTCCGATTTCTCAGTTTCTCAGTTTTTTTTATTAATTATTATTTTTGGAAATTTTTTTGTTTAAAAAAAAATTGTTATAAAGTGTACAAAAAAGTGTTATATTTTTAAAATTTTTGCAAAAGCTATAAATTGTAAAAACTTTAGTTATGAAAAATTACAACTATAATTTTTTTTTCAAAAGTTTTGTAATGATAACAAAAAATTGAGAACTCAAAAAAACTTACAATAAAGCTTAGGAAGTGAAAAATAAAAAGTAAACTAGAGAAAAATAGAGAAAAATAAAAGTTTAGGAACTCAAAAATTTAAAAATTAGCCGGGATTGAATTGGCGATTTGGAACCGGAGAAGAACCGACGGGTTACGATTTTTTATAAATAGAAACTGAAATCGAACCGTGGAATCGATAGTTCCGGTTCGAGGACGGTTTCGATTTTGGGAGTTTTCAATGCAGTTCGATTCCGGTTCGAACCGCCGATTCTGAACCGTTTGGGCACCTCTTTAGTCTATATCCGGTTTGATTTTTCTCGTAAAATTTTCTTTTTACAATATTTATTTTATTGCATTTCTCCTGATCATTCAATTATCATAAAATTATTAAAAGAGTAACGAGTCACATAATAAATCACCAAATTTTATTACACTGAATCTGAGATTAATTATTGCTCATTGATACTGTCGGTGACCTAATAAAATATGTACCTGGTGAAAGTCGAACGTGAGAATATCCTTTGAATACGAAAATTTTTCGCTAAATAGATCGCTCCACGCATAAATTCAGTGGTAATCAAGCCACTAAATCAATTCGTTAACTTGAACTCAAAGCTTATTTGATCATCGTATTTAGGATTGGTTACAACTTTAGTCACTCTATTTCCTAATTTTTATTTATGTCTCCGTATTGTGATTTTTATTTTATTTTTGTCACAAATATGTTTCATTAACTCTACTACTCCCACTGTTCTTAAATAATTGTCTTTTTTTATTTTTTTATTAATATTAAAATAATTGTCTTATTTTAAAAAAATTTAAAAAATATGTTTTTACTACTTTACGTTGACTATTTTCTCTTACTTAATTATAATTACATGCACAAAAACTTTATACGAAAATATATATTATATTAATATTTATAATAAAATTAATTAATTTTTTAAATCTATGTCTTGTCAACATAACAATTATTTAGGAATAAAGAGTATATAATACATTATTGAGTGCAAGACACGACACATCAGTATTTGCAGTAAAAATAAAAATAAAAATTTCAGTAAAATAACAAAAAAAAAAAAAGTGGTTAATATGGTAGTATTTCAAACTTAATTGCGAGGTTAAGAAAAATTAAATTTAAATTATTTCTAATTTTTTGTAACAGGAGAGGTGAAGCGGGGCCCACTGGATGTTGTATTTTTCGTGGGAAGTACCCCACACGGGCCACCCCTCCCTCGCTTTGAAAAGCCTAAACACGTGCACTGACCCGCATTTCAGGGATTGTTTTTATTTTTTCCCACACCCCTCCCCTTTGAAAAAGCACTCCCTGGTCCCTCTCTCGTAATATAATCCTTTCTCCAAGGGCAATCTTTTCTCACTCCTTTTTATTTAGCTCATATCTATCTTCATTTTGATTGGGACTAAGTGTATATTCACATTACAATCATTTGGAACGGACGGACGGCCGGTCAGCTCAATTTCCTCAACTCCCCCGGACGACTCAGCGGTGGTTTCCGGTATCGGAGCTGATTGAGTCGGTGAGCGAGTAATTAGTTCCAGATAATAAAAGAGAAGATCTGGCTATGACGTCTGGAACGCGGCTTCCGACATGGAAGGAGAGAGAGAACAACAAGCGGCGAGAGAGACGGCGGCGTGCCATCGCTGCCAAGATATTCGCCGGCCTACGTATGTACGGTAACTACAAGCTTCCTAAGCACTGCGATAATAACGAGGTCTTGAAGGCCCTCTGTAACGAGGCCGGTTGGACCGTTGAAGAAGACGGAACTACTTACCGCAAGGTATTCTCTCTCTCTCTCTCTCTAGCTGTATGTGCACGTTAGCAGCGACTGTATTAGAGAGCATAAGCTGCGCCGGTGGTTATAGATTTGAAAAACTCAGTTTTCTGTGTTGTTTTTCCGGAGGTAATCGGTTTTTTGATCTGAAACTCGGTCCTTCTGGTTGAGAAGGATCGTTATTGTAAGATTACGAACAGGAATTTCGCCGTTTGCTAAGGTGCGCCCATGCCCCCGGCGTATGCCAGCGCGCGTCAGGGAAGGGATCGGAATGACGAGATTTTGATCCAAGTAGTGATTGGACTCTCCCCCCTCTTCGCGGAGTGGATCTAGGAGTTTGTCGTTTAGGAGACAGGCTAACGTGCGCCCTGAGCAATTGAAACATGCTAGCACGAGCAAGAACCCAGACTAGCTGAGCTCATGCATTATTAGTACTAGCTAGCTAGTTATTTATTTATTTATAGATCGGCGATTTGTTCGGACGAGAATTTAATTTACCCACGGGCTTGCGTCCACCTCGACCTAATTTATGGCCGGCCGGCGATCGAAGTTGAGATAGAGAGCTTGTTCAGATCTCTGATTACTTTGTTCTCTGAGGGCGACGTACAACGGATCAGTTTTGTCACTGTTTTTTCTGTTTCATGTGAGTGCACGGAAGACGAAAGATTCGTATTCAGTCAAGAAAGAAAGCCAGAAATAAAAATTAAAGAAAGACAGAGCCTGAACAAAGCCCACGAGGGAGCTTCTTATTAGACAACATTACCCCTACAATTTGCTCTTATTCCTCTTCTTGCACTAGCTTAATTCGATTTTAGGACTTGGGCAATTCAGTCATTTGGTGTTATACCCATCTCTTCCCAGATCAGAACTAGTCAGTTGCTTTTAATGCATCTTATGCTGCTTAATCTCTGAGCTCGTCTTGACTTTCTTTACCGAAACTACCCTCCGTGTCTTTGTTAATCTGCTGGCTTCCTACTTCCTAGAGGCCATTTTTGTAAATTTCTGAAAATGTGACATTCTTTCCTAAACTTACCCTCGTCTTCGACGACGGGCCGAATTGGGTAAACTGTAGAGAATTGAGTCTGGATATTTGAATTTAGGGGCTTTGTTTTTCCTATATTCCCGGGGCATTGTTTTTGGCTCAGAAGCATGATAGTGTTGGTCTTTTGGAGGTGCATCATGTATGGTGTTTTAGCTTTTTGTTTGTTGACTATCAGCAATTGAAGCTGGATGGACCCTACACATTCTTTAAGATGCCATACAGCAACACTGTTTGATCACTTCATTGCCCTTTGATTTTACTCAAGACTTTTATTAGTGGGTTCATTACTTAGGTATATTGGTTTTATTTTTGTTACTTGTATGATCAAATTTGGGATAAAGTAGATATCAAATCTTTGGTATCCATTTAATAATGTTTACTTTAGGCAGTTAAGCGTGTGAGGATATTGGACCGGTAGATGTGGGGTGGGGTGGGGTGGGGTGGGGTGGTAACGTCTTGTGGGGGCAAAGTAATCATAGTTGACATTTGTGATCTCCTTTTGAAAAACTCAAAAAGAAGGGGGACAAAACCATACAATAGTGTTGTTTTAACAAGTTGTATTTTTTTTCCAATATTGACATGACCCTTTACAGAACGGGTGAATAGGGTGTTTGTATGTGCACGTTATTCCACTCTGAATATTTCGTTGAGGTCTTTGTGCCGAAAAATTTCATATTTGTTTCTTATCGAGAAGAAAATTCTTATTTGTTTCTTACACTATTCATGGGGACCCACTTGAGACTTTATGAGTCTGTGTAGACCCACCACCTCTTGAGATGTTGGGCTGGTACAAGATATATCTTCAGATATTGTACAACAAAAAATGTGCTGTGGTTGTCAAAATATGGAGCTTCAATAGATGATACAAATCCACATAATTAAGGCATCGAGAACTTCCTTATCTTTTTTCTTCTTTCCTGTTTTAGTGGTGGATTAAGCAAATAATAGGAGCTGACCTACCTATAGCTTTTTCACATCGTTGCCATAAGCATAATAGTGCACGATGTGCATGCCGAAGAGGAGCCAGACAAATGTAGGCACTCCTCCAGTGAAAGCTTAAGCCATATCCTTAACCGCACTTGTATTCTTGGGTCCATCAACGTCCATGTGTCCTACAAGAGATAATATGCCGCTTGCTTGGATGGGTTAAAATTTTGGGCTCAAATTATTTTGTTTGATTTTAGCAACTTATGCATAAATATTCCCAAGCACCTGGGTGAATTTAAGACTTGATACATTACCTCTCAAGACTAGAGCTGTAAGTTTGAGTAAAGTAAGAGTTGGGTTCAGTCCCACACAAGTAGTGAGAAAAATTTTGCTTTTGTGAAGAATGGAAGAAACGAAATACATATATGGAGTAATGGAGTAACACGTATCGGAAAATTATGAAAATCTGATTTCATTGGTATGCAAGTGTTTTGTTGAGACATACTTCCCATCTATTGATTTGCAAAAGGGCATGGCCATTATGTTCGTTTTGGGGGTTGGGGGTTGGTTCGACATTAACTCTGCATTATAGAGTATTGTTTCTATGACTGCCTATCCTTGTCTCTGAAAAATGCCTCGACTAGATGATTGTCTCACTGTTTGTTATTGTTTTAGTCCATAAAGTTTTGTAGTCCGCGATGTTTTACGGTTTGTTGTGAGAGCGTTGATTTTAATGCATCACTTCTGCAATGACAATTTGCTTCAAATGTGTCTCAAATAGTTGGACTGCATTTAGCTGGATGAGCTTAGTTCTAGCTCTATAACTCAGAATGTTCAAAACGAAAATTGTAATATGATTGTTGAGTCAGTTGTGAGTATTATCTAGTGCCTAGTATATTATTTCCAGATTCATTTCTGGTGATAACTTTATTATGTTTGACTTAGTATGTTGGGCTTGCTGTTAACTTTATTCCTTTCTTTCTCTATTGGTGGTACAGGGGTGTAAACCTGTGGAAAGAATGGATACTATGGGTGGTTCAGCATCGGCCAGTCCATGTTCATCATACCAGCCAAGTCCATGCGCATCCTACAATCCCAGCCCTGCTTCGTCATCCTTTCCTAGTTCGGTCTCCTCTTTATATGCTGCCAACGGTAATGCTGATCCTAATTCCCTCATTCCATGGCTTAAAAACCTATCGTCTGGCTCATCACCATCTTCGTCCAAGTTTCCTCACCATATCTACATCCCCGGAGGTTCTATAAGTGCTCCAGTCACCCCTCCATTAAGCTCCCCGACTGCCCGAACTCCCAGGATGAAGGACACTTGGGATGACCCAACTGCTGTTCCCGCTTGGGCAGGGCAGCACTACCCCTTCCTACCCTCTTCCAGCCCACCAAGTCCAGGCCGTCAAACCCCACCTGATTCCGGATGGTTATCTGGTGTTCAAACTCCCCAAGATGGACCATCATCACCCACATTCAGCCTTGTCTCCCCAAATCCTTTTGGTTTCAGGGAGGCATTGTCTGGTGCAGGGTCTAGGATGTGGACCCCAGGACAAAGTGGGACATGCTCTCCTGCCATAACCGCGGGTTTCGATCAGACTGCGGATGTCCCAATGTCGGATGCTATCTCTGCTGAGTTTGCATTTGGCAGTAACATGAAAGGGCTAGTGAAGCCATGGGAAGGAGAGCGGATCCACGAGGAATGTGTTTCGGATGATCTTGAACTTACCCTCGGGAACCCTAGCACCAGGTAAAGTTGCTACTTTTATTTGGTCGTTGATCATTTTATTTTGCAAACTCTTGTACCGTGACGTTGTGGGAATGTGGATTATCCTCATGATTTTCTCTTTTGGGTATTGCAGATAGAGCAATGCGCACTGCGAAGGAGAGATATATTCTTCATGTGTTTGTTGATTTTGGTTTCGGCCTTTCCTGTTGTGCAAACTTTTATTGCTGTGTTTATCCTTCCGAATTCAAATATATTCTGGTTTCGGAACCGGGGAAGAAGATTAGATACAGAAAGTAGGAGGAGTTGATTTTCTTTCTTTTAATATTTTTAGAAAAAGGGAGAAATATAATTAAAATTATAAATAGTTCAAGTATGGTGGTGGCCTTTGTATCTTTTTTTCCCAGGGATCTTCCCTTTTTTTTTTCTTTTGTTATTTATTTGTTTAATTTTAATTCTTTTTTTTTTTAGATTTTCATTATTCCATTGTTACGCCCATATTCCATTGTGTTGTGTGATTTCATTAATTTTGTACTTTTGATATGAATATTGGATATATGAATTGTAGAGTAAGTGGGTGGGTTTAATGTTGTTCTCTAACAGCTCATATTTGTTTTAGACCCGACCCGACCGGTGTAGTTTGTGGATACCTCGTTCGTGAAAGACTAAAAAATAAATAAATAAAATAAATAGTGTAATTATCTAAATTTTTTTATTTTTTTTTCACTCTAATATTCTAATAAACCACCCCCATAGTTTTGAGGAGGTCATAAATAAATGATTGGGGAAAGGAAGGTAGAAACAAGATTTGTGCTTTGGCTGGCAACATTTTATCATCGTTTTTGTTATATTTGATATACTCCAACAGCAGATTGGTGTCAACTCTTTGAATACGAAAACGTGATTCATAATCAATTGATGAATTGATTCATATAAGTAATTAATTGAGTTTTTTTTTTTTTTTTTTTGAACTAGGGTAACTTCTTTTACTCGACTTGCAATACACGAAAGAATTGATTTTAGTTAGCATAATCAATTGAGTTGACTACCAATTTTCATTTTCTGGATTTTAGTTGGCATAATCAAGTGAGTAAACTCCTAACCTTGAAAAGTATTAGATGATCAACTACTCTTTATGGGTCAACTGAAAGTTGTGAATTGTGTTTTGAGGAGAAAACCAAGTCATGAATTATGATCTTCTTTTTCTTTTTCTTCTTCTTAACGTGTCTACTCATAATCTTTTTTTTTTTTTTTTTTTTGAGATTGGGATGAAGAGAGAGAGAGAGTAGTGGAAGAAAAGAAGGGTATTGGGCATGTGTTGAAACAACATGTGTGGAGCTAGCTAATAATGTCCAAAAAATTGGTCAAATCTCTCTACACTATCATTTCATTTCCAGCAAAATCAATTGTTGTCGGTCGGGTTGAGGTGTGTGTGTGTGTGTGTGGGGACCACATTGAGTAATAATAATACTAATAAGGGATAATAACTTTATAAGTCCCTCGACTATAACCGATTCTACCATTAGTCCATCAATAAAATTTTGTGTAGTTTTTGTCCCTACCACTTTAAATTTGCACGTCGAAAGTCATTTTGATAAATGTCGTTAGTGATTTGCCGTTAAGTTGCCCATGTGCCTCCCACATGCATTTGACTAAGGGCGAAAATGCAATTTCTTGCTTTCTTCTCCCTCCCCCATTAAAGCCCAAGTTACAACTTCAAGGATTCATGGAAATCTTCTTACTGCCTTGACCACTGCTACTCTCAATCTCAATCTCAATCCTCAGTTGGACGACGGCAGAGGAGAGTGAGTAGCGATTTCATCTCAATCTCAAACTTCTTCACGTTACCCAATTCATATTTTTATATAAATTATGCAAACACTTAGATGTGTGAAGAAATTTAGGGCTTTCCTGTACCCCCTCGATTTTCAGAAGTGGACCAGAGATTGAGACGAATATTGGCCAGACGGAGAGAGATCGGAGATGGAGACGGGCGATGTTGGAGTTGCGGTGCAAGAGCACTTTGGTTGGAGCGACAATTGTCAGCCAGAAGTAATGGAGGTTTGACTGGAGAACAGTGAACGGATTGGGGCCTTTCGGTTGTTGATGGGGGTCGCCACTGACAGAGGGGGTGCGCACTAAAACTGTGAAAAAGGGAGTATGCAGCAAGGGCTCACCGCCGATCGGAGATGGCGAGATGGAGAGACGAAAAGATTACATAGGCTATTGCTGCTGCGTTCTCCAACAAATGTCCACCTTATTGAAGCCCTGGTTCTTGAGGTCTTGGGTTACGACAAGGATGTGTTATCGTGCTTGTTTTTCGATTGGGCCGGTCAGCAACCTGGGTTTTTCCATACTCGGACCACTTATAGTGCCACCTTCAAGATATTGTCCAGGACCAACCTGATGTCTTTAATGCTTGATTTCTTGGAAAGTTATGTGAATCGAAGATTCCAGCAGAAGGTGAGATTTCAATATTTTAGTTATTGGGTATGCCATTGCCGGTAAGCCTGAGGTTGCAATCCACCTGTCTGGAACAATGCATTTTAACGGTATCAACATGGATGTGTTTTGGGGATTGATCTAATTTTTAATTTACTTGTTTTTGTTAATTTGGGTTGTACAAGTAGTGTTCCTTAAGTTCATGTTTTAGGGATTGGGGTTGAAGAAGGTGAAGAAGATGATAAGAGAAATTTTATTTTTGCCCTTGGTCAAACGCATGTGGGAGGCACATGGATAACCTAACGGCAAATCACTAACGACATCTATCAAAAGGACTTCCGGCATGCAAATTTAAAGTGGCAGAAAATTTTATTAAGGGACTAATAGTGATATCGACCATAGTCGAGGGGCTTGTAAAGTCATTATCCCTAATAATAATGTGGACATATTTTGTAGGTCCAGAATTTTGATCATTGTTACCTTGAATGCAAAAAATGTCAAGTGCCCCCTACTACCCTAAACCTGTAATACCCTTCCCATTGCATTGCATCCAAGTTTTCATTAATGTTTTTAGACTTTAGAAAGACAACTGGGTGTGGGGGACCTCAAACTGGATAACTATACTTGTCTTGTTGTCCATTGGGAGGATGGGTGAAATGTCCCCCACCCCCACCGATGGATTGCTTTTCCTTACTCGTGCAATTGCTGTTTACATCAATGTCTCTCTTGTTTTGAATAAGGCTAATTATGAATTGACTCTACGTGGGCTCCCTTGCTGACTTGACTCTTCTTTGTTAATTTTTTTTTGGCAAAAACTTAAAATATACTATTTTACGGATATTTTTTTATAATACAAACTCTCTAACTTGACTCATCATACGTTGGTGTATGAATTAAGATCCGTAATACAGTCTCACACGATACCTACTTATTTTTCTTAACGATCATTGGAAATTTGTCACTTAAGCATGACGAATACATTGCGACCACCCCCAATACGTTGAGGAAACTAGTAATGAACATGGTTCCAATTTGGCTCTTACGATAAGGTAGGGTTTCTACGGTGACATTTACGGGTTCAAAACTTGTAACTCAAAGGGAGATTGAATACTTCTGTGCAAATATGTTAGTTTTGTGAATATAATTTGATTTTTCACTCTAGTAAATACTCTTTCCCTAAATTGTTGTCTTCCTTTCCTTTTTTGTCGATCCCAGAATAATTATCTTGTTTAAAAACTTTTCTTTTTAGACATCACTTTTACCATTTTACTCCTACTTTTTCCCCAACTTTAATTATGAACCACTTGTGTTAATGGAAATTACAAATTATATCAATATTAATAATCAAGTCAATTATTTTTTCTTAATCCGTGTGCCAAATCAAACAAGACAATAATTGAAGGATAGATTTAGTATGTGTTTTTTGCTTTTTGTTAAAAGCGCTGCATCCATTTGATGCTTCTTGTTTTTTTGGTGTGTTCCGTTAGATGCTTCTCATGTTGGATCATAAATTGTACCCATTATTACACCAAAACTCAATTATCCAAGTTTCGGTCCAATCTCAAAATTTCAAATTTTCATTGTCATCGAATGCTATTGAAAATAAATGCCGAGCTCATCTATAGTCAGGTTTATTTGGGAGAAAGTAAAAATAAATAAATAAAATTAAATAATAAAAAAAAATTAAAGATTAATCCGTACAATCCTTATATACATCGACAAGTGCTACATAGCTGGGTTTTACAGTATTGTACTTTCACGCCCCCAATATCATTCGCAACTATTAATCAATCTTATCTACAGGTTCACAAATTCTTTACCATTTTATAGGCTGTACTGTTGAGTTTGGATATTTACACTGTGCAAAGAATAATAATGTGGAAAATAATCCGAGTCCTCCAATTTTGGTCTTAGACCAGTCATAGAAGGAAGATTATCTTAACCCAGTGCGCTCAAATCTCGAGCGTTTGATATATATCTGCAAGAGCACGATAGAGAATAGCAGCAGCAGGAGGCCTGGGTAATGAGCCCAGAAGAATATCTGGTGCACTTATGGACTGGCTACCATAGAATCGGGAATTTTCCTGCGTTCTTGTTGTGACGATACTCCCTTCAAGTGAACATCCAACAAATGCACCTGCACTTTGAAAGAATATCCATATGACTCGGTAAAGAGACAAAGCATAGAACAGTGGGGCAGTGCAAAGGAAAACCATGGAATTTCCTGAACTGATCAAATACTACATTTAAGGGCAAACTCTAGCACTACCCCCGAACCTGATGTAGTGTCATTTTTAAGTTTTTATCGTGTTCCTGAATGAGTAGATGTAGATTGACCCACTGAACTTGGATTTCTAGGGTTTAGAGTTGACTGACTTAAATTTCTGAGCAAAATCAGAAGTAACACTTGTTTAGGGACAGAAAAACAATGACGTATTTTAGTACTCAATTAATAATGGCTAGTGTACTAATTTTTTAGGAGAGCAACCAACGTACTTCCAATACAACAACTGGATAAATTCCTATATTTAGGATAAATAATAAATCAAGATTATGAGGTAAGAGATGAAGTAAGTTATCCAATAAAATCAAGCTTGGTGAAATGGAGAAGTGCATCACATCTACATATACCGGTTAAGTTGAAAGGAAAGTTTTATTGGACAATCTAAGGATAACCATTAGATTGGCGCTATTAAGAAAGAACACGTGAACCGAATGTTGCTAATTCAGGATGTGTTAAGTCACCAGAAGCCCAAACTTAACATCCACCTCTAGTTTACACCAAGAGCAATTTCCACCATCCCTCTACTATTTACCTCGCAACACTGCAACCCATAATTTCCGTCACCGCATGGAGAACTTCCATGGAATCCTGCTCCAGTACCATTAGCAACCTCATTCTTAATCTCCCGCTACATATCGAAAGGGGGGTCTCCTTCACGCTAACATGGGAGGAGAAGGGGGGCTTGAGTACCTTTTGTAAATCGAGTCAATAGCATCTCAAATTGTAATGCTTTGATTCATTGACACGGGATGGACCTCTAAACCTTCAGTCTGTAGAGCTGAAACCCACTATGACAGTGGTTTTTTGGTGGAAGAAAATGTGTGGAAGCCTATGATGGGCTGAGAGAGAGAGACAGAGAGAGAGAGAGAGAGAGAGAGAGAGGTTTAACTTTCAATGATAAATCAGGCCATGGAGGGATTTCTGCGGTCTCCTTATAGGACTTAAAGTTACACTTTTCGGCCCCGCTCTCTCTTACAAACCTGTTGATCTTTTTGGCCACCGAATTCCATCCTGAGTCTTCAGCTAACTCCGGAATACAGATCATCGCCGATCTCCAGTTGTTCTTTGCCAGGATTCTAATGAACTTGCCTGACCTGATCATCTCCTTTGGTACAACAACCTGACGCAATTTCTCCCGTCTCTTCTTCCAAAATCCAGTGTTCAGCCTCTTTGCTACCTCCATCCAACCGCAAACCCAAATCAGCTCATGGAATGAAAGATCCATGAAATGGGGCCTACCTCTTGACCTCTCCACCAGCTGAAAAGGCGAACTCTCCATTGACGACATTCCTGCAAACATCAAATGTCTTCCTACCAACCTGGAAGATAATTCTGTCGTCTCCCATTAATTCTTTCATATTTAACTTCATCCCACTTACTGTTTATAAGAAATGTTAACTAATAGATTTCCTCACCATTTACTAGTAACGTAGACAATGTTGGAGATTTGGCAGATTTTTTTGGGTGCAAAATAGCTAGTCTCCCATCTTCCTACTACCTCGGACTGCCTATTGGTGCCCCGTATAAATGCAAAATGGTGTGGAACCCAGTGATCGAAAGATTTGAACGCCGATTGGCTGGATGGAAGAAACAATATTTATCAAAAGGTGGGGGGCTTGTGCTAGTCAGAAACACCCTATCTAGTATTTCTACTTACTTTTTGTCAATGTTCCAAAAATCGCTAGGCGGGTGCTAGGCGCCAGGGCAGGGCCTAGCGCCTGCCGCCTAGGGGCCTAGGCGGGGTCTAGAAATCGAAGCATAATTACATTATAGGTTTATACCATATTTGCTGCAACAATATTAATAACTAAATATAACCAAATAAACTAAAAGTAATTGTTACATTACAAGATTAAAAGTTAAAATTAAAATTTAATTCAATAATCAATACCTGCTGCAACAATAGTAAATAACTAAATATGACAAAATAAACTAAAATAATGATCACATTACAAGATTAATAGTAAAAAATTAAAACCAAATTTAATAGTATCATTTCAAACTTCAAAGTTTAAACTTTAAAACAAAATAACAATACTGCAACATATAAAGTATGGAAAACAAACTTAACTTAGGTTTTTCTGTTTTTTTAAACCAAAACGATGTTTTTTGAAAAATTTTTTTTTTTTAAAATGCAATTTGGCTAGGTGGCTAAGCGGGCGACTAGGTGCCTAGGCGGCGATTTTTTTCGTTGACGATTTTTTACCCGATTTAGCCCTAGGCGCGGCGTTTTAGGGGCGCCTAGGCCGATTTTTCAAACATTGCTTTTTGTCGATGCTTGTTCTCCCTACCTCGGCCAAGAACTGGTTAGAAAAGTTGGAGAGGGACTTTTTGTGGGAGGGTCAGTCTAAGGACCGTAAATATCATTTGGTCAAGTGGAAGAAGGTGAGTACCAAAGTAGAAGACGGGGGTTTAGGCATCAAGAATCTCAAGATCTTTAATGTTGCCCTTTAGGGAAAATGGTTATGGAGAATTCTTACTAACAGGAATGTCTTTTGGAGGAAAGTAGTGGTGAGTAAGTTCGGGATAGGGGATCACGCGTGGTTCCCTAATTCTATTTCTTCTCCTCATGGGGTGGGGGTGTGGAAATGCATTAGAGGAGGATGGTCCGCTTTCGAGAGACATATTTCTTTTGAGGTAGGAGATGGCTCTACAGTTAAATTTTGGAAAGATAAGTGGTGCGGAGACGTAGAGTTGCGGAGATCTTACCCTGACCTTTTCAGTATTGCGGTTGACAATGATTGCTTAGTTAGTTCGTTGTTGTGTTGGGAGGATGGCAGATTGGCAGGGCGTCTTGGAATCCTACTTTCCGTATAAACTGTCACGATTGGGAACTGGAATCTGTTATGGTCTTTTTTGAGGAGCTGTATTCGCAGAAGGCGGCCTGTCCGGAAGACAGAGTGATTTGGAAGAGGACTAAGGATTCTAAATTCTCAGTTAAATCATATTATTGTTCTATGATCAATGGAAATAATTCTCCTTTCCTTTGGAGGATAGTGTGAAAGTCTTTAGCTCCTAGTAGGGTGACTTTTTTTGCTTGGGAAGGTGTCCACGAAGCCATCCTTACTAGTGACAGCATGCAAAGGCGACACAAGATATATATCAGCCGGTGTTTCATGTGCAAGAGCAGCGGGGAAGATGTGAATCGTCCTGCACTGCTGGTGGCGAGAGAGTTATGGAATATTTTCCTTCAGCTGTTTAACCTTTTGTGGGTGATGCTGAGGTCGATCAAAGAGCTATTTTTTAGTTGGACTTTGTTCAAGTGTAAGAGGAGGAATATTATCTTGGAGACAGCTCCTTTGGGGATTTGTTGGACTGTTTGGAAAGAAAAGAAACGAATGGCATTCGATAACAAGGAAGGGTCCATCATGCTATTGAAGTATTCCTTGATCAATTTGCTGCTCTTTTGGTGCTCTAGGACTGAGATCCCTGCACATTTCTCAGTTAATTCCTTTGTAGAATTTGTGAATAGCTTTTCCTTATAGTTCATTTGGTAGAGTACACAGGACGCGTCACCTATTTTGACGCTCGTTTATATCATATTTTACATATCAAAAAAAAAAAAAAAAAAACCAATTACTCTGACAAGAATCAACCATTTTGATTTTGGTATGTTAATAGTTCGTCTGACCTATACAATTCTTCATATCATAGACCATAACAACAGGGAGAACTGGTTCTGCTTTTTGACATTCTTTGCAGCATCTCAAAAGTAAAAATAAAACCTGAAATAAAATAGCATGGCATGCACCAGAGCTAAGAGGGCAAATGAGAAAAGTTAAGATGCAGGGTCTTAAGCCACAGATAAATCCTTTTCCGTCATTCAATTCGGTCCAAAGCAAGGTCACAAGTCCACTTCCACTCGAGCGACATTTTCCCGGGTCATTGGGCACTCACATACACAACACTCATTCATATCTTTCTTTATTATGAATGTTTCTTTATTACGAATGTCCCTGTTAATTTTGGTCGTCCCATTTTCCTATTTCTAATCTAGTCTGGTTGATTTTGGTACACTCGCACTTTCTAACGGATACACTAAGCGGTCTATGTTGTATGTGTCCAAACCATCTTAGGCGATTTTCTCTCATTTTATCTCCTATTGGGGCGACTTTTACTGACTCACAATTTTTTCATTACGAATTCTATCTTTCCTAGTTATACCACATATCCATCTTAACATTCACATTTCAGCTACACTTATCTTGTTAACATGTTCTTTCTTAGTTGCCCAACATTCAGTTCCATAAAGTAGTGCGGGAATAATGGCTATCCTATAAAACTTTTCTTTCAACTTAACCGGCATACGTTGATCACATAACACTCCAGATGCACTTCTCCATTTCACCCAACCTGATTTATTCTATGACTAACATCATCTTTTACCTCTCCATCTTGATTGATAATTGATCTTAAATATCAGTATAGTTCTTTTTATAGTATTTCTTGACCGTCTAACCTAACTTTATCCCCAATATTACTTCTTTCACCGCTGAAGTTCCATTCTATATATTACGTTTTACTCCTACTTATGTTAAAGCCTTTGACTTCTAAAGTTTCTCTCCGCTTGTCTAGCTTATCATTGATCACATTCCTTGTCTCATCAATCAGAACAATGTCATCAATATCAGCAAACAACATGCACCATGGTATATCATCTTGTATATCTTTGGTTAATCCATCCATCACCAAGGCAAAATGACAAGGACTTAAGGCCGATCCTTGATGTAATCAAACGGTAACTGAAAACACACGAGCCTCTCCTAATGTAGTCCAAACTAACGTCACAGCTCCATGATACATATCCTTATTCACGTCAATAAATCTCACTTTAGCCGCTTTCTTCTCTAACACCTACCAAATTAACTCTCTAGGAACTCTATTATAAGCCTTTTCTAAGTCAAAATAATTTGGATTCATGTTCATAGTGATATCACAAAGTTTTACAGGCTATATGACTCTAAGCTCGACACAGGCGGAGTTAATAGACAAGAAGTTCCAAGAACGAACCCTCACACCATTCGTCAATAAAAGGTCTCTTTGCAGCAGCATGTAAGATTCATGCATCATTCATGAGCCCCACTCTCAATTACTAAACATAACTGTCAAAGAAATAAAAAATTATACTGGATTAATATTAATGATGAAGTTACCTTTACTGCAACCATATGTATAACACGCAGCATAGCCGCTGGTACCGGCTCGTACATCAGCTTCAGCTGCCCGCCCGACAATGCCAACAGCTGCACTCAAACCAGCTCCAATTGAAAGGTGAGCATTACCACTGAAGGTCTTAACAGCATCATCTGATCTCAAAACAATAATAAGGTCTGTGAATTCACCTCCAGCCTGCAACAAACCAAAATTCACTGAACAAGTCAAAGCCTCAGAAAGATGACAAAGATGTTTAACTTTCTGCAAGTATAACGGCCTCAGCCAGTGGCGGATCCAAAGTGCTTCATGAAATCACTGAGCGAGTCAAAGCCAAAAAATTGATTTCGCTCAGTTTGTAAATTTTTAATAATTGAATCTAGGAATCTCATGTTACATACAAAATAAATAAGATTAACATAATTCATACTAAAAGAAAAGGATAATAAAACTTTCCGAAGTGCTTCATGAAGTCACTTTCTTTTGTCTTTTCTTTATTAATATAGTTCTGAAAGATAATTTATTCTTTATATAGTTCAAGTTTCTTTATCTTCATTATCAAAAAAGGAAAAAAAAAATGGACGAAAAGGAAGTACAATAAATAAAAGTCACACATGAGAATCAAACTTATGAACACAAACATTTAAGCATGAAATTTCGCCAATAAGGTAGGAATACAATATATTTCAAGTATCTTTATTTTTATTCTTAAAAGAAATGGACTAAAAATTAAGTATAATAAATGAAAGTCACATATAGGAATAATCAAAGTCATAACGAATAATTTGAAAATGTGAAACTTTACCAATTAAACCAAGGTTATTATAAGCTGGGATTAATAAGCATGTTTGATACGCAATAGGCGGTAGATGTTTGGTACGCAATAAGCGGTCTAAACTAATAGCACGAGTTATCCCGATAAAATCCTTTATCTCCTTGCTAGTAATACCAAAGGAGAGGGTGGTATTATTAGCATCTTCACTAAAAAGCATGGGACTAACATTTTTAATCCCAAAATTATCCGTGATATATAAGTGAGGATTAATAGCGAGGGCGCTAATAGTACCTGGATTAATAATACTACTTATCTCTCCCCCGGCTACCAAACTAGCACTTGGAGAAATACTTAATTTATTTCTTTAATTCTCATAAATCGCAAAAGAGTACAAAACATGAAATTATCAGGAGTCGAACCCATGATCATATAGAACTACACAAGGGACTTTTCAAATTAATCCAAAGAATATTGTCGTAGTTTTGCATATATATATATATATATATATATATATATATATATACACTAAAAGCACAACTGACAGTATTTTTTCAAAGATTAAAATGGGGTCCATGGTGCCCAGGCCTCAGCGTTGATTCGGCAGAGCCATCAGATCACATCGACAAACTGGACAGGATTCTACATCAATAATGTTTTTTAATGAAAAGGCAAGAAAAAATGAGAAGGAATCTGTGGTGCATTTTGTACTGCTCCAGAAAATAGGGATTATTAAAACAATGACAAGGCTTTTACAAATCAATTTCTTTTTCGTAATACTCAGCAATATTTGAAGAGCTTTAGTTCATTAATATCCTCTCCATTTCATTATCCCTCACAAGCAACTCAAGCAAATTTTACATGGTACTATACAGGAAATTCCAACATTTTATAAACACAAAAACTTTATCCACTCTCTCCAAAGAGGGTACAAATATCTAAGTTGACCTCTCTATTATGGCTCGGCAACCAGCCTAGAAATGGAGCCCACCAGAAATGTGGAAGCAATGAAATTTGTGACCAATATCAGAAGAGAAAGCATGCCACTTGGAAAACAGGTCATTAACTTTTATTAGGAAATATTTTCAATTATATTAAACACACGAAAAGGCTTTTCTTATAGGAAGTTAACCAACCTGAGCACCCCATCCAACACCAAAAGAAGAAATGGCAGAGGGTGGAGACCATGAGCCATCGTCCCTACGAGCAATCACCAATCCTGTTCCAATATTGTAGGTGACCATCATGCCAACCTTCACGATAGTAAGTATTGCGAGGCCTTTTGCTTGTCGCAGAACAGCATCTGGAATTGACTTCTCAGGTCTAAGACCAACCTGAAAATATACAATCAATTAAGTGAAGCAACATTCAAGACCTTGAAATATCTCATCATTGGTAATATTAGGAACATGCATGTAAATTGCTGCATCAATATACACAGTATCTTCTTTAGCAGCTAATCCTACACTGCTAGGAGGACAGCTCATTAATTCATTGCACCCAAATTCCACCTGACGTCCATATAACTAAAGAAATTCAATCCACCTACATGGCATTGTTTCAATCAAATACCGGTGTCCAAGATACGCCTAACTAATTTCACAAACCAAATAGATTATTCTCTCTATCTAGGGCCAATCTTGGCCATTGATAGAGAGTAACCCATCTTGACCTGGACGTCAGCGAGTTCAAAATAGAGAAACAGACAAGGTTGGGTACATTAAATCCTAATGAGCACTCTAAAGCTAATTGAAACAGTTGCTGCATTAAGTTAACTTTTTTCCACTTCTCTTGATTAAGATTAAAAAAGTGAAGACACAATTTCATTTAATGGTCTTTAAATAGGTCAGATGAACCTCCAAAGCTAACTGAAACAGTTGCTCTATTAAGTAAACTTTTATAACAATGTCAGTGTGGGTCTGTGACGATTGTAAAGGCTGTTGAAGGAAAAAGTGAAACAAAAGATAAGCACACAATGAAACCCCAGAATGCCTAGCCAAGTTTCCGTAAATGAACAGTGTCAAACTTGATAAATATTTTCTTAGAAACATAACTCTTACCTTGCTATAGGCCCGGATTGTATTTGTTGCTTTGTAAATTTCATATTCCATGGACTGTCCCCACGGAAAATTTAGCCAGGACCTCAAAGTGCTCAGATCTGTCAGATCATGAGTTGGCAACTGCGCAGCACGACTTACTTGATTCATTAAGTATGTCTGGACAGCCTCAAGACGCACAAAGCATACATCACAAACTCGTTGCGGATTGGCGAAGCGAAATTTTTCTGGCAACAAGCTCCTCCCTTTGGTACACTCGCTGCAGAATATTCCTCCACAAAACCGGCAGTGATGCCTAGTGCACATGATAGGATGAAACCTTACACTACAAAGCATACAAGCAGAGGCCGAACTATCAGGTAACCATTTAGGTGGCTCTGTTTCAAGAATTTCCTGTGCATTACCAAAATTGGCCTCTGTTAGTGTTTCAGCCATCTCTTTCCAAGCTTGCTCAATTAGGTGCCCAGATATCCAAGATATTTTGTCCCTGGAACCAAAAGAGCTCACTTTACCACGCGCCATGAGTAACATTTCAACAACCACATCCCACATGGTTAACTCCTTCTCTTCCTCAAGAAACTGACCCCATCCAAGGTCTCCATCAGGAAATGTTCCCCAACTGAGGAGAAACCTCTGCTCCACTCTTCATGTTCACTTTCGGACATTGGTGGAACTGAAACAGGTATCCAGACCCCAGTTTCTTCAGAAAGTGGAGGCTCATAAAAGAAGTATTTTCCTAATTTCTGACGGCAGGCATTTGATTCTTTCTCATCACCCTCGTTACTACTGCATTGTAATGAATCAGCATCATAGTCTTCAGGTATGGTTATTTGTTGGCCAATAAGACTACTCTTCTTATCACTCTGCACCACAGCATCTACGGAGAATGGTTTAGCATCACATTCTTCGATTTTAGCCATGGATTGACTTATCAAACTTCTCTTAACGTTCTCCTCCTCCATTGTGTGATGACATAACATGGAAGATTTATCGAGTTGTTGACTCTCAAAACCATTATGTTCATCATTCTCCCTAGTGGGCTCATGCAATTTGTAACATTCTTCACCTTCAGCCATTTGTTGGCTTCTCCCTCTTGAACCATCATTTTCATCCTTAGTGGCCTGGCACTTTTCAGTGACATAAGCTTCACGTCTATTGATTTCATTGCTCATAAAACCAAGTGTGCACTCAGTTTCGTCATAGTCTCTATATTTCGAGCCAAATTCCTGCCATCCACATCAACGCAGTGTAGAAAAACAATTCCGCTAGTCAAGACCGAGATACCAATATGTTTCACAAATGAATAATAACTGAAAGAAAAAGCTAACAAGGTTGAACATGAAATGACAAAATAAGACTGACAAAGACCATACTCTTCCTCTTGGGACAAAGAAAGAGAGAGCATGAACTTAATTTTCAATTGCTTTATAAAGGAAAGATTTTTCTTGTAGAAATTAAAGAGGAAAAACACACACACACACATAGCTTGAAACTTGCAAAATATGTTATCATTTAATTTAGAAAATTAAATCTTTTTTCCAATCCTAATTAGTCATATTAGGTTCTTTCATATAGACAAGCAGAAATGATTAAAACGCGATACTCAAATCAATGAAACTCAATAATACTATAAATTACCGGTGGAAGACTAGAATTTGGGGAAACGGTATCTTGATTGCCGATTGAGAAAGTAGAAACCCTAGAGTTCAATTGTTCGATCGTAGTTCCTGAAGCTTGATGATTTAAATTCGAGTCCTCCATGCTGATTTAAGCATCATCTATGCAATCGTGTTTATTCTTAAGACGAAGACGAAGAGGAAGATGAAAACGATGATGATCAAACCAAATTTGGGAACTGCCCGGGCTTGTAGCACATTGCGATGGCGTCTTACTGCTGATGATGTCTTACGTCGACTCTACGCTTGTTGTTTTGCTGTTAATTCTGTTTTACATGTGTCATAATTACTCCGTCCGCCCCAAAATTATTGTGTTTTTTTTTTTATCATTTTTAAAATAATTATTTTATTTAAAAGTGTCTTTTTAAGATAAAGTTTTTATCGTTTTATTCTTACTTATTTCTTTTACTTTATTTATTAGCCAAATGCACATAAATATTAAAGAAAATTATACACTATATTAATATTAATAATTAAATTAATTACTTTTTTGAATTCATGTGTTGAATCAACAAGAGAATAATTTTTGGATGGAGGGAGTACCATTGTTATAAGAGTATGATATTAAGCGAGTAGAGTCTCTAGTTGCGTAGACGGGTGCCAAGGTGTTTTCTAGTCGCATAGACGGGTGCCGAGGTGTTGGAGGCGTTTAGTCGCTTAGACGAATGTCGAGGTGTCTAGTCGCTGGTCCGAAAATAAAGTATAAAGACTTTTATTTTTGAAAAGATAACAATATTATAAAACTTAGACAAATTTAAAGTAGTGAAAATTTTGTGGCTCATTTTTCATGATAAATTTTTCGATTTTCATCTAATTTGTAAGCATTTTTCTTTTCATTGTGTTAAGCGCAATTTAATTCAAATATTTTGATTTAATTTATCTTTTTCATCAATAATATCATCATAAAAGTTATTCCAACAGTAAAGGTATGAAACATCTAAATAAAAAGGTCAAATTTCATTTAGGAAAAAAAATTATTTGAGAAAGATTAAAACTTCAAAAGAAAATAAATTAACTTATAATCAAAATATGCTAAATATCGTCCATTACAAACAAACACCAACTAACTTATTATTTGAGAGAATCTCTCAGTTTAAAAGAGATAGACAAAAAGATAAGATGAGTATGTTTCTTTTTATCTTCTTTTGCTTCGTATTTTTTAATTGTTTCAAACTAGGTTAAGAGATGGGCGGACGCTTAGTCGAAATTGAGCGCTTGGACAGTTTAGGCGGCCACCCAATTTGACAGCTGCCAACTCAAGCTTACCTAGTCAATAAATGTCTAGACATTTAGTAGACGCATTTAATCACTATGTTAATTACAGAAGAAAAAAACAAGAATAAAAAGGGAAAAAATATGCATCAAATCGTTCGTACTATGTCTTTATTGCAATTTTTGTCTAGTTTGTTTGCTATCTCTTAGTCTTTTTTTTTTTTTTATCATCATCTCACACATTCTGAAGGGCATTTTCGTGTGTCTACATGAGTTGATATTGAGTTTGACTTACTTTCAAATTGTTCAACCTCATGCTTAGACAAACCCCCATTCTAACACAATGTACCATTATCAAAATCTCAAATCTCGTGGCATGCCAAGTGCACGTCATGGCATGCCGACGTGTACGCGATGGCATGTCGACGTGCACGTCGTCGGTCACCATCATCGTTGGCGACAACCTTCGGCGGTCACCATCACCGCTGGCGAGACAACCTCCGGTGGCCTCGATCCACCACCTCTAGAAACAAACTCTAACACACCAGTGGTGGTGGTAAGCGCTTGGAAGGTGTTGACGGGGGTGGTGGTGGTAGTTGTGGACGGAGGTTGTTTCCGGTGGTGATGGTGGGCGCCGTGGTTGTCCACTGTGGGTCTACCCACACTTTGAAAGTTCAACTTCATTCTTTCTTCGATCATTGTAAAGAAAATTTAAAGTCAAACACACCCTAGTCATTCCTCATGGCATGTTAGTCTATTTACTATTACATGCAATCCTGCTATAAATAGCATAAAAATTCATACGAATAATATAAACGAGTTCAATCTCACAATCTACATATAAAGATCGGAGATCAAAACTCTAGATCCTCTACATACTTGAACATAAGAAAGCATTCATGGATTGATAATATTCCATAAATAGGGTTATGTTACTTGTTCGAGCCTCAAAACCTCCAATGATCAAGTATTGATAGCAGGAAATCTGCGCAGATTATCCATAGAGAATCTTGCGCTCTTTCTCTAAGAAATTGAATATTGCACGACAAACTGACCGAATTGAAAAGGTTTGCGTTGTTCTATTAGGGTTTTCGAAAGTGTTTAGAAGGATAGGGTTCATCATAAAGGCTTCGTTTGGATGTGTCATGTTTAGTTTCATTTGACATTTGTATTTTGGAGATATATTTAACTTTGTCAAAAGGAGATATGCATTTAGACGTCATTTTGCATTTTTACTTTGGATGCACATTTACATTTTAAAACTATTAGTAAGGATCAATAATCAAAAATCAAATCCAAAGCTTATTTCAAACATTATAAACCATCTGAAAATGATGACAGACAATTATATTTATATACACACTAATAACTACTTACCACGTGAGAGCGGTAAAATGAAAAGCGTTAAAATAAAACAATCTTGCTCAATTTCAATCCCCAACAAAATGACACTGCAATGTGTCAAAGTCTGGTTAGCTACTTACAAACCCCAAAATACGTCACGATCATAGGGCATATCAAAATTAGGGTTATTAGGGATAAGCAAAATGCAACTGGGCAATGGGACCAAACCTCGATCATGGAGGAGGTCACAATGACCTAATTTTGTAAATTTCAACTTTGTTTTGGTGGATTCGTAGCTCAAATGGTTCTATAATCAAAATTTATAATTCAAACATGAATCTAGTGTTCAAAAATATGGGTTGAAGCTCAAAATTGGTTACTTGATTCTAGGTATAAGGTGGTAATTATGCCTAATCCAAATAATTCTCAAACTTGAAGCAACCATCAGTAGCTTTCCTTAAGTGATTTCTTATCATCAGCAAAACCTACAATGTGCACTTCACCAACAATGAACTAGAGATTAAGACTAGGTTTTCCCACGTTCTACCTATTGATATCATCCCCTAATAGGTTTGAAGGCAAGTTGGGTAAAAGGTGAATTTGGGGGAGACTACATTGGATGTAAAAGTTATAAAAAAATGTTAAACACTTTTTGTAAAACAAAAGGGGGGTTAAAATGAGAAAATATGTTGTAGTACTAAATTTTACTCCCTCCATCCCAAAATGGACAACATTTTGAAACTAAAGGGAGGCTAAGGTTATTAATGTATATGTGTTATTAAAATAACTCATAAGTGAGCTTCCTTAATTTTTGTAAAAAGTTAAAAATGGGCACTATTTTGAAACTAAATGAAGGCTAAAAGCCCCTTACATCACCCATGTAGCTCCGCATATGTCCCCAATAGCCTCAAGTAAAGTCATGTGATGATTTGGATGTTGGTAAGAAAAGGTCTTTGAGGCTACAATAGTGTCATATATGACCTTGGCTATGCAATTTGGGGTTTAGAAAGTGTAACTCGAACTCTTGCATAGTAGGTTAGAGTTGGTTTTGTCTTGTTTATATTTAAGGAAAGTGGAAATTGAGAAGAAAAGGAAAGAAGAAGATCAACTATAAGAAGATTGGAAGAGCAAAAGGCAAAACAAAGTCTATATACTTCGTATAACATACATATTTTGAGATGATTTGGTAAACAACGGCCAATTAAGTCGATAACTCGTCGAGTCAATCTCAAAGCATGCGTCTTATGTTCTTGATGTTGTGTTGGCATTCTTTTGATTCCTCCTGAGAATTGTCTTTTAATTGACTAGTCACTAGTGTTATAATTCAGGTTGTAGGTTGGTAGATATAAAATAAATAAAAAACTAACACATAACTGTCATCAAATGGCCTATTAGCTCAGTTGGTTAGAGCGTCGTGCTAATAACGCGAAGGTCGCAGGTTCGAGACCTGCATAGGCCACGAATTAAATTTTTCCTTTTGCCACCATAATAAACCTGAAATTTACCGTTCTTGCCATTTGCATCCGAAAACTAAAGAGGCATTCAAATAAACTCAAAGCTCAACTCTCCATCCTTGTCTATTCCGTTAGAATAAAAAATGGCAACTACTAGTCGAGATCAGACAATCCCAGAATGCAGCGAAATGGCTTCCAAATCGGAATGTTCCAGAAACTCAAGCTGTTTGCTGGTGCCAGAGCCAAAGACCTCGATGACATGTGCTTTTTCAAGTCCGAATCCCTCCAACTTCCTTCTCACGTCTTCTCCTGCCAATGATCTATCCCCAATCTCAATTCGTTGTAATATTTCGGATTTTAATTTGAACTATGTAGATTGTGTGATCTTATTTTGTATTTAACACGACTTGGCCTTTGTCCTATAATGTTTCAGTCATTGTGATTATGTGCAGCATATGCTTTTACTTAACTCGGGTCGGCCTTTGTCCCATAATGTTTCAGTCATTGTGATTATTTATTTAACTTGACTCGGCCTTCGTCCCAAGTCATTTAACACGGATGTGCTGTTGAATAGATGTACTTATTTTGTGCGGGGTATTTTGTAGATCAAAATTTTGGGTTTATGACTTTAAAGGAATTTCATGGGTTTAATTGTAATGAGAAAATCAACTCAAATTGGCCGAGTCTGCTAATACTGCCTGATATTAACTGTAGCCTGTAGGGGCTAGGTTACGACAAAAAGAAGATTAAGTGGTTGTCGGTATATTTGGGGGGATCAGAGTTAGTGCCATTCCAGTTGATATATTAGCACTTTGACGTTTTAAAGGACATGACATTTCCATCTCCATTGTGTAGAATATAAAGTAGCCACGACGCTTCATTTTGTTATGCTAAAAGAATTCCATTTTGATGTAAGAGATTGACTAAATTACGATGATACGTCAGGCATTTGCTTCTGCATCTTTTTTGTGTAATCACAGGAGTGTTAAGGCTGGTCTAACTGCAGAAGATATAGTACTAGCATTCATTTTGACTTTATATAGTACTAGCCTGGGTTAGCTTATGTATTTGAGGTGGCATATTGAATTGTCTGTACATGTTTTTCAGTTATGGCTTTCATAAGGGCAAGCACAGGCTTCAGTGTATGGCTACAGCAATTGTAGGAGTTAGGGTTTCAACAGTTTCATTTGAATTTATATTTCAGCATTATGAGGGTTGGATAGAGCGAGGGTTGAGGATTTTGGACTGGCCATGCTGCTTCACATCTCGGTTATTATCCCTTTTACCGTCTTGTAGTCCAGGTTTTATCTTGTAAAGATTATAAAGTTCCAGGTATTATATTGTTTAGGCTATAATTTTTGTTCACTTCAGAGTGCTTGACTCAAATTTGAAGAAAGAGTCCTGTGGACATAGTTTGGTTAATCTAAGAACATATTACTATGCGAGTTATTACTAGTACGGAGTATAACTTATATGGTAATCTACTATGCGAGTTTTTTTTTTTACATTTTACATTAGCAGAGCAACTTGCATTTGGATAAGCTCAAAATGTTTCGTATAATGCTGATCCATGGCTAGTAACTTGTAGAAAAAGGAGTGCCCGATGGATGAGGCTCCCACCACTTCGGAGTCTATGGAGGGTATTGACATGTATGATGTAGGGAAAAATTTTGTCTGGAGCCATGAGAATGAATGATAGGAATTACATCTGACTGATCACATAGAACTAGATAAGGATCATTCGTTATGGTCCTCTATGAATGGAGAAATCTATTTTCCAAGCTTATCTGAGTTTTCATCGGTTGAAGTTATAGGAATGTTTTTCTTATCTCTTCTTTTGATATGGAGATTCACCATCCTTGCCATTTTCTTCCCAAATTCCCATCCTGCTCTATTCTTTTTGAGTCAAAATTGTAACTACTACAACTACCCTTACGCAGTTGCGCATACCCTTTTGTTCCCACTATTGGTACTCATCCTTTTCAGAGATCATCGATCATATGGTTAAAGGAAGACGGATCATCAGATCCCAATCTGCAGTGAATTGGCTTCCCTGCCACTGTGTGTTCTAGAAAGCATGATTGCAGCCGGAGCCAACGAGAGGATCTTGATGACTCGTACTTTTCCTAGTTCGAAGCCCTGCAATTTCCCTCTCAGGTCTTCTGTGTCAATGATCTAACCCCTGTCAATGTCTGCCGGCCGCTGTCCTGAAGATCTAAAGACACAAGTCATATGTGGTTCAGTTTATGCGAACTAACTATCGCGTTTCTGGTGAATTCATACTCTAAAATCCAGAAAAATATTGAGTGTAATGGTAATATTCACATTATTATTAATTTTTTATCACCATTCAATCACAATTCACCCAATATTTAGTTCTAAATTCCAAAGGTGACAATTCCCTTAATCTTATTTTAGCAACGTTTATGGTGTTTGACAGAATTTTGTCACCTGCCCAATTATGGTTACAAAGCCAAATACGAACCAATGACAAGTAAGCACGTTCAACTTTCTTCTTTTTCTATTTTCTTTTTTTCTAATTTTTTTTTTTTAATTAGCTAATCTTTCTCGCTATCGGAAAATGAAAAAAACAAAAGAAAACTGCTTCTTTATCAGCCATACCCAACCGATAAAAAACTACCCAAATATTTTGACGCCAGAAATGCTGAAATTAGATTTGGACGAAAATGCTATAAATCTTTAGTTTTGAGAAACAATTGATTATGTGGAAGTGCAGCTGCTGAAATGATGCATAAGAAACCGAAAGAATTGGTTCAAATGATAGTTAAATTTGCTCTTTATGTTTTTCAGCCGAGTTCGATTTTTGTGACCGAGAGAAGTAATCTCTAAATGTAAGGGCCGAGTTTAAGTTACAACAGTCTACGCTCATTTTAACTATCAGTAGTCGTAGAATTGAGCTTCACAAAGTGTAAGATCTCAAATTGAGTCCCTTCTAACGGCACCATAGGACACCAAAAAAAAAAAAAAAAAATCAATTAATTACTAATTTAAAATTCTAGCTAATTGGTAAAACTCCCTGTTTAAATCTGTAATATCTTTAAAAAGATTGAAATGTAAAAATCAACCCCTAACTTGCAAACAACAGATCTGAACTCGCTAATAATTAATAAGATTTATAATCCGAACTCGTTAAATGCATTTTATTATTATTAAGTGTTCCCATCATCAAAATAGGAAGCTTGAAGAACTTGCTAGAACTCAGACTTGCGAACTAGAGAGGTTCCCATTCCGATATTGAATGGTTTGTAAATGAGAAAATATTCGTATCACCACGAGACATGCATATGTCTAGTGTACTACGACTAATATTTATCAACTTTGCTAGGTTTACAAATATTATTACAACTAAATTTTAGTGAAGAACAAAGTTGTTTTTTTACAAAACACATTTGTCTACTTAATTGTAGCAATAGTTGTAAACCTAACATTTTTCAATATCGACACACTGTAGTATCAAATTGGTACAAATTAGGCCCCACTTTTTTAACCATTTTGATATTATAATGTACCATTATTAATTATAGTATATCAATAAATAATATAAAACTATTAAATATTTTCTCGTATACCTCTCAAAAAGTAAATGGTTAATTGGAGTTAAAGCTGATTTTTTTTTTCTTCCTTTCAATTATATGGACTTGCTCATTTCTTTTTTATATCAAGTGTTGATTACTTATAATTGGTGCTCATTCACAAGTCATTTCTTTAAAAGAAAAAGATATATAAAAATACTTGTTCTTTTCTTTTAGGCATCGCATCAAAAGCTAACGAGGAGTAAAAGATCAATTATAAAAATTTAGAAATAAATTAGATTTTAAAAATATATACTTTTGTGCATTATGCATTCCCACTACTCCACTATTTCAAGGGAATTTTTTTTGTAAGACTCCAAGAAATTCCGAAAGCAAAATTAGGTAATTGTAAGGTGCCGTGAGAAAAATACCCTTCATAAATTAGCTCCGTTAATCACGTTAGCAGTCCCGTTAGAAATTTGGATGGAAAGTTAACGAGAGGGACCATATTGGACTCAAATTGGTAGTACATTGGTCAATTTTAGGATATTGGGAGTACGGGGTGAAATCGGTTACTAACTAATAGTACGTGGTCATTTTTATAATTATTTCGAAAGGAAATGACAAAAATACCCTTCATAAATTAGCTCCCTTAATCACGTTAGCAGTCCCGTTAGAAATTTGGATGGAAAGTTAACGGGAGGGACCACATTAGACTCAAATTGGTAGTACATTGGTCAATTTTAGGATATTGAGACCAGGTGAAATCGGTTACTAACTGATAGTACGTTAGTCATTTTTATAATTATCCCCCGTTTTTTTTATTGTTATTGTGGTCTTACTTGATTCGGGGATTAGTTTTGAACTTTCGAGTCTAGAGATACCTTAAAAAAAAAAAAAAAGGAACATTATTAAGAAAAGTAATCTTTAAACATATATAAGAGCTATTATATTAAAAGGACCCAACGGGATCATAAATGTAATCTACTATCTATGATATTTATTTCATAGATAGTTGTAATATTGTTTTGAAATCTCGGTATAGCTTGCTCGAGCCATACTATACGATGCTTACCAACAAAAAACTATTTAACGCACCGATATGGCTTGTTACTTGTCAAACTAAAGATAGATCAAAACAAAGCTTACTCGAGCCATACCATATATAAACGGGACAGGTTTGGGGCGGGTTGAGAGTGAACTCAAACCCGTTGCATACCTACTAGGTTTTAAAATCTTATCCGAAACCTTTCTAATTAGGGCAGGTGACTTCGGATTTAGGATGGGTACGGGTTTTTTTACCATCCCTAAATTTGTATCACTCAACAACTTTCAATTATGAAATTTAAAATTTGAGGTGTTAATAGCAATTTCTCGAGTAGGGATATACGATAAATTTATTTTCATACAAGTATTTAAATACTTCGTTTGCCTTTCAAGAATTCTACAATGAAGAACACAAAAGCTGGAAAAAAGCCCATCAAAATGAAGGATGGAAATGCATCTAAGCTTAAATTGAACACAATCTGTTCAATTGATTCATTTTTTTTTTTTTCCCATTTCAACAAAAGAAACTAAATTAAGAATTACAAAAAATTAATTCTTCTTCTCTTCTCCCTCCCTGAGCTTCAAGGTAATGCTTAACAGCATCTCTCATGTCATCAAATCCATTACACCCTTCTTCAAAGAACGCCCTCAATTTTCTCAGCTCTCCATCTTCAAGATCATCTATAAAGGGTTGGATAGGAATCGCATTCTCCGGCTGCAACCCGTATGAATTTGGGTTATCATCAACAATTACCACTCTATTCAAATCTCTACCCAACTCCGACAAATCCTTCACGAACATCCCGTCTTTCTGCTTACACGAATCCCGATACAATCGATGCGAAATCAATCCTTTCCAATCCAGTCTGTCCAATACCAACGACGCGTATTCCTCTATTCCTGCCGTGAACACCACGATCTCAAAGTTTTTGCTGAGAATTTCTAGGAATTCGCCCACGAAGGGGCGTTTTAAGACGTAGAAATTGACTTTTTGGCCGTCGATTACCGGGCGGACGACAAAATCGTACTTCTCCGGTGGTGGGTCGGCCTTGGAATGCACCAGAGTTTCGTCCAGGTCAAGAAATACGGTTCTTTTCTCTGGGGAAATCAATGGTGGGAGGGTACTTGTCGCCTGGAATAAAGAGCGTCGGAGGGAGGAGAGGTCGTGGTCGTCGATGGCGGCGGCGTCGGCTGGGAATTTACTGAGAAGTTGGTAGCCCTTTTTGAGGGAGCTCTTTTTCGGGGTTGCGATACGGACGAGTTTGGAGAAGAGCTTAATGAGGCGGCGGTGGCAGGTGTAGATGGATTTGTTGATGGAGGTGACAACCACGGTGGCTGCGGCGGCCACATTCTTAATCGGAGACTTCTTGCGGTGGCGGCGCCGTTTGTTGTTGCGGATAGAAGGGGTTCTTCGTGTGCATTTTGACACCATTTTCTCTCTCTGTCTTCTTCTTTTCTAGAGAGAGAGAGAAAAAGATGGAGTAATTTTAGAGAGAGAAAATAATTTTTAGACAGAGAAAATGCTGAGAGAGGGAGAGAGAGAGAGAAATGGGTTTATGGGGAGTTAATTGAAGCGGTTTTAGGTGGAGAGAAGGTTTGAAATTAGGTTCGGACCAACGGTCGAGGCCTTTCGTTCGGTACCGAACCTTGGGTTTGGTCTAACGTCTAACCAAAAATAGAAAGTACAGCTGGCTCCCTAGTTTGGAGTACTTCAAATTTGTACAGGCGGGAGCGAATTATGTGTATTTTGTACTCCCTTCCTTTTTTAGGCTTAAATGGTGAATTTGTCGTCCTAATTTAAACTTTTATTTATTTATTAACATTTTGAACCAAAAACATTAAAAAAGTAACTGTAGTCTGCAAATTATGTCTTTAATTAAAGAGAGAGAGGAAGAAACTTTTCCTAAAAAACATTTCCTTGAACGAACTCATGTTTTCGTCTTCTCTTTTTAATTTATTACTCCCTCCGTCCCTAAATTATTATTTGGGTTGACCCAACACACAAATTAAGAAAACTCAATTGATTGATTATTAATATTGGAATATTATTGAAATAGTGTGTTGTTTCCTTTAATGCCCATGTGTGTGTGGCCCATAATTAAAGTAGGAAGAAAAAGTAAGGGTAAAATAGTAAAAGTGATGTTCTAAAAAGAAAAGTTTCAAACAAGACAATTATTTAGGGACGGACGAAAAAGGAAAGGAAGACAATAATTTAGGGACGGAGGGAGTATTTTAATTTTTACATTTGCGTTTTTTCTTAAAAAAAAGATTCTCTATTTAACTTTTGTCGGTGATTAGAAAAACAACTACGAATTTATAGATAGTAAAGAAAACTTACAAACTATTACTCCCTCCGTTTCACCCAAAGAGTCTACGTTTGAAAAGTCTACTTATTAAGTGATATATTAATGTTATTGAAGTTGGTTATAATTACAAAAATATTTAAACACAACCAAAATTATTACCACACAAGTGAAGGGTAAAGATGAAAGATTATGAAAATTGTAAATATAATTTTTTGAAAGTTGACTCTTTAATTGAAACATCCTAAAATAAGATAATGACTTCGCCAATGAGGGAGTAATATTTAGAGGAAACAAATCTTAAAAGAAAACAAATCTTAAAAGAGAGAGAAAAAAAAAAAAGTAAAAAGTGTAAACAAGGATAACATAAAAAAAAATACGGGAAACATCTTTTTTTCTTTTGATTTTTTTTACTTAAATTTGGGTTAGTAAAAGAAAATATTGTTATTAATAAACTAATTTTTGTAATTGGTTCATTATTATTTTAAAGAAAAATTGCATAGACGTTATGAAAAATAAGAGAAAATTCATGTTAATGGATTACTAGTTATTTTAGTAAAATATAATTTTAAAATTAAATAAAAAAACCAAGGTCAGATTGTTTTGGTATGAACCTCTTTGATATACGTAGGCAACCTTCCCCCTGAGCCATGACTATCTTTACCATTGATTCTTACTATTTTCAGGGTACACTATCAAAAATACTCTCATGTATTAATTGAACAAATTATTCTCTCTCTCTCTCTCTCTCTCTCTCTCTCTCTCTCTCTCTCTCTCTCTCTCTCTCTCAAACTAGTAATTCTAGTTTGTCTTCCCACAATAAAAGCTACAGACCTCAAATGCAATGATGGGCAAACCATAAGGCAATAAAGTTGAATTTATCCCTTGTTTATTGGGCATTTGAGCCTATTCTTTTTCACTTTGTTTTGTTAAAACTAGGGGAAAGAGGTTTTTGAGCCTTTTTAATGCTATCATTTAAATTTTTTTTTTTTGTTAAAATCAGGGGAAGAGGTTAAGAGCATTTTCAATGCATTATCTACTTTTTTTCTACGTAACATGTTTAAATAAGAAGACATTTTTCGTATGTGGCAAAAAAAATTAAAAGATAAAAAGTCCTCTTTCTAAATGTGCTCGAATGCAAAACTTCATTTAGAACATTCTTTCAAACAGACATGACAATTTTTTATAAATAATTACAAAAATCAAAAAATAAAAATTATTTTATACCATAACTAATTGACAGTAAAAGATAAAAGAAAATTGGCGATAAACCGTAACTGATTAAATAAAAAAAAAACAAGACATATCATCTCCAACTTAGCATAAGAGGTTTTTGCATTGGAGAATGTATCTATGATTGCGCTCAAAGAGGGTATGCATGCGAATGTGCGAAGGAGAATGGGAACAAAGAATATTCACCTAGTATACCTCACAAAGTCACAACCCTATGTTATATTATATGGTCTTTACGGTATCGCCAAAAATTCTTTTTTACCTCCTTCATTATATATATATATATATATATATATATATATATATGAATAGAACTTGTTGATCATCCCATGGTTGAGACTTGTGATGTCCCTCTGTTCCGAAAGTTATATACAGAACAGATGGCCGAGCTCGAGCTAACGGGAGTGACCCTGAACATTAAAGATGTTGACACTATACACGACGACCCTCCTCCGTCTCGGGCAAAGCTAACAACTGATCATAAAGTCTCCGGCAGCTTCGTCACGATACCGTTTATGCAAAAGGTGATTCTTATTCATACTCTCAGTGGTTTGCCCTTTTCTGATGCTTCAATGACATTTTTATTACTAATGATTTCACATTAGAAATTAAATTATCCATTCATAATAAGTACTCTTAACCTTATATAGTTATTGAATCGGGATAAGTATATCCTTTATAGAAAATTTATATTCATGATAGGTATAGAGATATGTTCTTGTAGGATACATTTTGCTTATAGAAAATACACTAATATGTTAGGTATGCCACCTTAAGTTAAGAAAGTTTATAATAAGGCACAAGAACTGTGTTTAAACTAATTTCCACCGAAAATTTATTTCTATAATCAAAATATTTAAAAGTTTTGAGAAATTTTTTTAGTTTAGAAACCTTTGACATCCTCTATATGCTCATCTTATAAGAAAATTAAGGTTATTTTTTAAAACTATGACATAAGTTTATTTGGTTGTGTTTTATATTATAAGATCAAATTGTATCATAAGATATGTTGTCAAATGTCATAGACACCTAAGATACATATCGATTACTCTCATTTTTGTATCGTATCATATAATACATATCGAATATTGTAAGATACTGATGATAAATTTTCAAAAACAGTTGATTGCGGAAATGTTAGGAACATACTTTATAGTATTTGCCGGTTGTGCCGCATTGGTAGTAAACGCCGCCAATGACAAGGCGTTGGGCGTGCCGGGAATATCAATAGTGTGGGGGCTGGTGGTGATGGTCATGGTTTACGCGGTTGGCCATATCTCGGGCGCTCATTTTAACCCTGCTGTCTCCATTGCTTTTGCCATTTGTAAGAGGTTCCCATTCAAAGAGGTAATATTAAACCAACCATACCAAGCAACACCTCCATTTTCTTTTAATCTTATTTTTCCTTTCCATTTTATTAAACCTAATTTCATATTCGTCCTCGTGTAGTTGCCTGCCTATATCTCAGCACAAGTCCTAGGATCGATTCTTGCTAATGCAACGCTTCGATTGATATTCACCGCGAAGCAAGATTATTTTGCAGCAAAGGTTCATGCGGTATCACAACACCAAGCTTTTTATTTTGCAGCAACCATTCCTGCGGGATCACAACACCAAGCTTTTGTGGTCGAGTTCATCATCACATTTTATCTCATGTTCGTCATATGCGCAGTCGCCACGGATACACGAGCTGTTAGTTTGTTTCTACAACTTCCCTTAATTATCTCGTAATTCAACTATTTAAAGTACGTAGAATTAAGGGTAATTGGCCGTTCATTAATTCATTCATCGATCAATCTGGGGTCTCAAGTGTCAACTATCGAGAGATCAAAACATCTATCGATCAATCTCGGGTATCAAGTGTCAATTATCGAGAGATCAAAACATTTATAAGAAGAAAAAACTATTACGGCGATGACTTTTTGAATGTCATTGATACTCTCGTACACCCTACTCTTTTAATGGTAATTATTTTGAGAAAGTTTAAAACATTTAACGAGTGTGACGAACTTCAAAAATTACTAGTAACAGATTATATGGACATTTCTTCGATTCAATGAACGTCGTTATCTTTTGTTGCTGTAGATCGGAGAACTTGCTGGGCTTGCTGTAGGAGCTACCGTTTTACTTAACGCAATGTTTGCCGGGTATTGTTCTTGATAATTTTTTCAATTTGTTTCTTCTTTTTCGAAACTTATATTTATCTAATATGTTGCTATACTTAAATATAATTTAAAAAAAATATATATATATATATATATATAAATTTAAAAGTATTAAACAATATATTTGATTTTGTAAATGTAACTCTATTTTAATACTCCATAAATTAGATCATGGTTATGGTGAATTCTGAAAATTGCTTTTGATTAATAAAGTCCTTCTCCTTCTGGGATGACAGGCCGATTTCAGGGGCATCAATGAACCCAGCAAGGAGTTTGGGCTCCGCAATTTTAACAGGCCAGTACAGGGGAATTTGGATTTACTTATTGGGCCCAACCTTTGGAGCTATATCTGGGGCTTGCGTCTATGATATCATTAGATTCAATGCTGGCTATATCATTAGATTCAATGCAAGCCATGCTAAATCTAATACTAACATTGATGATCCAGACGCTTGATGATTCCTATGCATGTACATCAAGGGATGTTAAAGCGTTTTTTTCTCCGGAGGCTTCGATCGCGAAAATCAAATTCATCTCCGATGAGTTTTGAAGAACGAACTTCGATTAAAGTACGAGTATAAGATTGTATCAGATTGGCGAAAATGGAAAGTTATATCGCAAATTGTATTATATGTCATATCTATGATACGCATTACTTCCTTCTTTTCATGTAAAAAGTTTATTATTTTTATTTTGAAATGTTTTATTTAAAAAGTCTACTTTCAAATTTTATGTCCTCAATCTCTATAAATATTTAACTTTACACTCTACACTTGATATAAGCATCTTTTCTACTTTTTTTTTTCTTTTGTAATTTGTTGAATTTTAAAATCCTCTCAATCAATCGTTGATTTGTGTTAATTTGGTAAATTGATAATTAATTGATTGATTGATTAGGTTTTTGTCTTTCTTGGTAAAATTTGAGATCAATTAATCAAGATTGTGATTGATTGTATTTTTAGTATATCTTGATTGATTAGATAATTAGAGGATGATTGCATATAAATATGATATATAATAGTTGACTTTAGATTAGGTCAATCTAGGATCTTGATTAAAGTAAATATGGTAGGGTTTTATACTAACTCTAACATTCCTTGTTTAGTATGTTCTTTCTTTGTTTCTAAGGAATTCTCAAGTCTATATAATGCAAAGCTCGTGCTTCATTCAAAGAGTTGAAACTAAGAGAGATATTCCAAACTTGTGAAGTTTCAAACACTCATACTGTCACGAAGTGAATGTGACCAAAAAAGTTGCAACATCTTCTGTCACATTCGATTCAAAGTGTACTGAAATTGAGTTATAGTTCCTTGACCACTGTTGTTGTCTTTAGACAATCAAAAGAATTTTAGATCTTTGTGTGGTTAACTGTAATCTCCATTTGTGATATTTTTGTTATTAACTTTTTATAGTTTCACATCTTAGTTCCGCTGCATTTTTACTTGTTGTAACAGTAGATGTTATCACATCTTTAATAACATCTACACTTTATTAAGTATTTTAGTTGAGTCACCTAACTATAAAACTTTCAGTAATTATAATCAACTTCAAATATACTAACATACCCTTTAATTATTAAAATCCTCAAACGTGGACCGTTTACTCGGAATGGGATGAGAATATTATAGAATGATCCTTTTCCTGGAAACAATTCTCAGCTCAAGATTCTATCACGCCTTCGTTCTTCCATACTTTTATCTAAGGAGCAAAATTTTCGAATCCAGATCGAAACCCGTTATGATCCGCTCCTAAAGAGCAGATTTGGTAAGCCATTTTGAATACCCGAATATATATAATTTTACTATATTACCTTTCTACTAATAGTATTTACAATATTATTTTCTTAATAATTTTGCATTATATAATTGAATTCTTTTTTACTTTTTGTTAAGGGAACAAATGTGTGTGCCAGTTGAATGGTAATTTAATTTTACTCCCTCCGTCCCGAATAAATCTTTCTAGTAGATAAATTACAGAAATTAAGAAACATAATTAATAATGTGTTGTAAAATGTGTTTTGACGATAATACCTATGAACATTAATTGATGAGTTCAAATATTTTAAATAATTGGTTTTTTTAGGATGTATAATAAATAAAATTTAAGACATTTCAAAATAAAAAGTAGAATATTTATCCGTAATAGAGAGTACTTTATTTTGGTTTGCAATTTAACTAAAAAGTGTTTGAGCCGCTTAAGCTTGGGCAAGACCAAGAAATTGGGTTTGGACTTATAGGTTGGTTTGGACTTATAGCTTTAGTGAGGGCGTTCACGGTTGGTGCCTCCCATAACCCTCTAAAAGCTATTTTAGAGTTTTTTACCCCTTTGATTTCACAGTGGTCTTTCTAATCCATCTTCTTTCTCTAAAATTAATTAAATCATCCTTCAAATATAGAGTGAGTTTTAATATAAATAGTGACTCAAATCCTCCACATTCTCTTCACTTTATTTGAGCATAATATACTTTTGTTTAATATTTTGGAATGAAAATTATTAAAATATACTCTCTCCGTCCTTAAATTATTGTCTTATTTTCTTTTTTTATTCGTCCCTAAATAATTGTCTTGTTTGAAATTTTCATAGTTTAGGAGATCATTTTTACTATTTTACCCTTATTTTTCTCCCTACTTTAATTATGGGTCATATACACATGGACATTAAAGAAAATTACACATTATACAAATATTAATAATCAAGTCAATTATTTTTTTTTAATCTGTGTGCGGGTCAAACAAGACAATAATTTAGGAACGGAGAGAGTACAATATATTTTTCATAGTATATAAAATTTAAAATTTAAAATATTTTTTTTAATTGTGGTGAAAAAATATAAATAAAAGAGAAAAAATATAATAGTAGTTAGGTTTGTTAGGTGAGATGAGAGAGATTAATTTTTAGAGGGTCGTATAAAGGGTGCTTGTTGGAGTGAATTCTTTTTAGAGTGTTAAAAGTAAACCGAAACAAAAACGAGGTGTTTAGAGTGTGATATAGAGAGTCATCGCTAGCTGTTGATGCTCTGATTAGGAGCACTTGGGAGCTTTGATTTAGATAGTAGGTGTAGATAGGAGTTAAAAGCTATAGACTAAGAGCGCGTTAATTAAGAGCAATTAAGAAGTGGGGAATCTTCACATATGGCCTAGCAAGCACCCAAACTTCTTATATGGCCTAACTTACTCCAAAACATCTTTTATGTCTTTTTTTATTTAAAAATTCTAAAATACCCTCTTTTTTGAACGACTCGAGGCGTAGTTTAAACGACTCAAGGGTATTTCAAACGACTCAAGGGTCGTTCGAACAAATCGTTTAAACAATTCACTGAGTCGTTTAAGCAATTCATGGGCCGGTCGTTTAAATGATTAATGGGATCGTTTAAGCAAAATATGAGTTCGTTTAAACGATTCATGAGGTTGTTTAAGTAAAACATGAGTTCGTTTAAACGATTCATGGGGTCATTTAAACGATTTATGGTTATTTCATGGTAGTAAAGAGATAAAGAGACAAAGATAGGGCTTCCATGACACTAGAGACATAGAGAGAGAGAGAGAGAGAGAGAGAGAGAGACATACTGATCTATGGCGTAGTAAGAGGAGAAAGTCGAGGAGACGATGTGGTCGGAGACGGAGGAAGAGGGCGACAATGTGGTCGAGATCGGGAGGCGTTGTTGTCGGAGAAGAGGGGGAGAATTGGAATTCGAGAGGCGAGAGAGAGACCGTGAGATTGATTTATGTTTTAATGGCCTTTGGGGGTATTTTAGGATATTTGTATCATTTTTCAGTCAAATGCAATATAAATTGTTTTGTCGAATCAAAAGGTTGTACTTGATATATACCACAATTAAGAATGACGAGTCCGATCAAAACCGACCCAATGCGATCCCTACTTTCATATGTTCACACCCTTCATACTTCTTTATATTTTTGTATCCTAAACTAAAGTTGTTTCTATCTTCTCTAGGTGTATTTGGAATAGGAATTTTTAAATTTTGAATTTTTGTTTTGAATGACCGAAGAAAAAGTAAGAGGGATAGAAAGAACAAGAAAATGAATGTAAAAAATCAAAAACCAAAATTCAAAAATCTTGCACAAAAAACATACCTTAATCTTTTGCCAGTTGCCTTGTTAAATTTTCAAAAGGGCAAAAGGGTACCATGACTATTTTATTTTTTTTTGTAAAAGATTGGATGGAAATATACCTTACCTCAACCTCTATTATTATTATTAATGTTTTGAAAGACTACAATTAAGACTATATATATTGTTTGATTACCCAACATCTCTGTTGAGAGTAGTAAAGTATCAGTGTGGCTCTGGTGTAGAGTTTGAATACTCGACCTCTCTGTCAGGAGAATTGAGTTACCAAGTATAGTTTGAACAACAACGGTATCTGTAGTGAGGTTTGAACACCCGACATTTTTAAGTACCATGGTGTCTTTCGTGAGACTTGAGCACCCAACCTCTCCATTAAGAGAATTAAAAGCACCAATTAAGCTAGAGTTCTTTGATTACCATGACCATTGCATGTTTGATACGCCAAAATAGTAATTCATTTTCATGTCAATATTTGAAATATCTTGGAATAATATTTTATACTACTTAAAATGCAATCATTTTTTATTATCTTTTCTCTAAAAAATATCAATAATGGTTCCACCTATACCTTCTAATGACACAAATTTATGGCCTATTGTAATCTATATATATATAATGACACAAGTGATTTTGGCACACTTACTAAAACAGGTAATTTGGCGCCAAAATACACTTGCCCAAATTAAAACCCATTTGTTTGTCTCTTCATATTTTGGTGTCTTGGGAAGCTGAAAAGATAAATCCCTTTTCTCTTTAACCCCTCTTTCTCTATAAGGGTCACTATAGCGGCGGACCTCCTCTCTCTCTCTCCTCCATTGCCGGTGCGTGCTTCTTCAAATAGCCGTAGCCCCAAAAACCTAGGTTGCACTGTCGTCGGCAACGACGGATCAACCTTGAAATCCCTCAAAATTAGAGCCCTTTCCAGCAATGACGGTCATTCTGGCTCAACCCTTGGCGCTCGCATGGTTTCTACATCCGCAATTAAGCCCTCGCCCTTCCTCGATTTGAAATCTCTGTCTTCACGAAAGAGAAGATTAACCTTGCTGGCCATGCGAGAGGTCATTTCTCACTCACTCGCTCTCTCTCTCTCTCTCTCTACACACACACACACACACACACACACACATATATATATATATATATATCTACTAGCTGAATGTTGTGATTTGTAGTATATTGTGAGGGGAGAGGTAAGGATTTGTTTTTCGATCTTGTACATGGAATAAATGTCTTTCAAATTTTCGATCAAGTACATGGTCAAGTTGATTTTGATAATATAGGGTGCTTCTTTGAGACACACGTGGTACAGTATGTTTTATGATAATTCATAATTACAATTTATTGATTTATGTTTTTGCTGCTAAAGTCTTTTAAGCTCAAATAATCTTACTGGGGAATTGCCTTCAACACTTGCAAAGTAGACCACTGGTAGGCTTAGTCGCACGCCCACTAAATTAGACCTAAACTCGGCCACTAATAATGTAATTAGGGTAAGTCGTGGTCGATCCACGAAGAACAAGTGATTATTTGCGAACAAATACTTGACCGATGGGGTTTAAATTGAGTTCTTGATTAATTCCTACAACGGGAAAAATAAACTAAGTGTTTAAAACAATAATTTAAAGGAACTTCAGATTTGATACTCTCACCGGATTTTAATTCTAATATCACTGATAATTCTTTTTCACCATAATACTTATTCACTTGATTACGAGATATATTTCAATCTCTGTCTCTTCTTTCAGTTTAGTTTATAGCAGTGGCACACTCACTATAAACCCTAATTAAAAATTAAACCTAAACTGGCACAGAAAAGGTCTAAAGATTAATTGATGTTGTTTTAAGAGACTAAAATCAAGAACGCTTTCTAAAGTTAATTAGATAAACGTCTAATCTTGCCTACTTCCCGAATTGCTATGGCACAAATACAATTCGTGAAGACGCTACAATGAAAACTCTAATTCTGGCACAGAACGAGTAATCTAGCAAAGATTAATAAAGAGGACAAGTGAATTGGCCAAATCCACAAACCTAGAAATCAATCTAAATTCATATAAGCAAGATTATGAACAAGAATTAATTAAGAAAAAGAAATACCTCAATAGAATTAAAAACCCGGATCAAGATCTCAAATCCAAAGTTATAGAGTTTAGTTCTCCATAGAAATTCAAAGCTTGAATCTTGTTTCTATGAAAACTATACAAAGTAGATGATAACCCTAAAACTAATAAAAGAAATAGTATATATACTTCCTTCCTAAAACCTAGATAAAAAGGAAAAATAAAATAAACTAAAAATAATAAAACTCCAAAAATACATCAACCACGATTCCAGCTCGTCGGGCACGACTGCCCCCTGTGGGACGACTCGTCCCTTAGCCTTCAAAACATGGGCACGAGTCATGCCCTACAGACGACTCGTCCCGACTTCACCTTTCTTCAATCGTCCCTTTGATGGGGAATAATTGGGCAAAATGGGGACGACTCGTCCCCGGGCAAAAATACGATTTCTTCTTTTCTTTCTCTTGACTCCTTAGCTTGCTTCCGATCTTCTTCGATTGAGCTTGACTTGACTTCCATGGGTGAAAAACTTGATGAACTTAAGCTACTTTTGAGGACCAAACATTTATATCAAAATCTCTAAAATTCTCTCAAATCATAGTTTCTCTCAATATCCTCACAATACATAAAATCACTCAAAATACATCAAACCTAACTAAATACATGGAAATCACGAAATATAAGACCGGAAAACATAGGAATTACATAGTACAAGTCCGCCCTATCAAATACCCCCACGCTTAGACCATTACTCGTCCCTGAGTAATATCCTAAACTCCAATCTAACACCGGTCTAAAACAGATGCATGAAGGGTAAATGATTCCTAGCCTCCTCTAATCCGCCAACACACGTCCATCAAAAGACACACAAACAGTACAAGAATCTCTGTCTCCTTATATCACCAATAAGAATCAACGGTGAGAACAAGGACCTTAACTTGATACCAACTCCCGATATAAAACGGTATCCAAGCTACGGTCCACACACAAAAGCCAAGGGGAACTAAATATGACCTATGTTTCCCCCACGCTTGGCTCACACTACATCATCCCTCAAAATAAAAAGTTGCTCGGGTGTTAATCCCTCACAACTACCTCATGGAAAACTCCTACGCCCCCTTATTACTCCAAAACGAATGAGGATTTCTATCCTAACTCCACTAAACCAATCCTCCTACTCCCATGAAATATCCTACCCGAACTCCGAATCCTCCCTTATGACTCCACTCCGGTGATATGCAAGATATGAAAACAAATCACTTCCCTCACCTTTTGCCTAGGTGCCGTTTCCCGTTTTCACCTAGCCTCTCTTTTCTTTTCATTATTTTTTTTTTTTTTTTTTTTTTTTGTTTTGTTTTTTTTTGTTTTGTTTTTTTTTTGTTTTTTTGTTGTTTTTTTTTTTTTACATTTACGATAGATAGAATACGAAAGAAGCATGCATCCCCATACCCCCACGCTTAAACCGTACAATGTCCTCAATGTGTGAAATAAAGCGTAAATGTGATAAAACGAAAAGGGAAGGGAAAAAGGTATACCCCGATAAGCTCGTAATTGCATATATTTTCCCCATATTTTGTCCCCATTTGATATGAATTTCATATTTGTATTGCCCTAGAATTGCATTTATTGTATTTTATTGTGTTTCGATCTATGGGCATGAATTCAAGCTTTAAAGGTTCAATTCATAGCAAATTGGGAGATTCAAAGATGTTGAAGATTTGTTGAGTTTTAAGCCATTTAATCAAGGTCCGTTAGCCTCCGTTAGAGATTTGCAAAGCAAAGGACTAAGCCGAAAGAGAAAAGAGACTAACGAAGCTAACGGAGGTTGACTTGGGACTAAATTGCGAAGCCTGGGGTATAAGAGCCGCGGCTCGCTATCCGGACAATACAAGGGCACCGGAGCAACATCGAAATTCCGGGTACCGCCGCAATAAGCCGAAAGAACTCCTCCCATGCGTCATCTCCTCCGCCCGCCATGTGTCCCCCGATCCAAACCACTGACCGCGAGTTTTGTCCGGAGCTCCGATCCACCGGTTCCTTTCCTCCACCCGCTCCGCTTTTCCCCGCCCGTTTTCCTCACAGTTGACCCTTTTTCCCGTGGATGGTCCGCGTCTTCCTTGATTGGGCGCCCTTCACAGCCATGACCCGAGCCCATTTCCACTTCTTTTCAGCCGAGTTCCCTTTGTTTTTAATTGTTAAAAGCTTAGCCAAATGTCTCTTTTGCCCTTCCTTAGCTTATAGAGTACTCTAAATTGTTAAGAGATCATTTTTCTAAGAAGAGGAGGAGATCAGATTGGGAAAAATTGGGAAAACACACGCACGTAACACGGAAGGAAGAAGAAAAAGTAGACTTACTTTGGGAGATTTTATCATCTTTTAATTAGCTTTTGTCAAGGAATGCTAAAGGATTCTCACAAAATCTCCATTGAAGTATTGTATTTTATACTCTTTATCTTTAATATCATTATGCAATATTTTCTTGGAATATTTGTGTGTGATTTTTCTTGCATTATGAGCTAATTTTCTATAACTAGGATTGTGATGAATCTCCATATTTGAAGCATAATCTAGTATTTTTTCACTCTCCTAACTTAACTACATTTTATGCTATGGTTATTATTTTGTTGTTCTTAATGCTTTTAATTACTTGATCACTAATTAAATGATTTTAAAATTGTTTTGTGTGAGTGAGAGCTACCATCACAATTTGGATCAAGCAATTTAGTAGTTGATGTTTTGTAGCATAGAGATATAGCACAAAACTCAATATCCGTTTTTGAGAACTTGATTTTCATGCTATTTTCGCACCTAGCTATACGTTGCAGAGCCCGTAGCTAGGTGGGGAAATTAGGTCGCTATCGGAGTGAGAGCTCGTAGTGACTATTTTTGTGTTCTCGGATACCATAGTAAATTGTAGAAAAGTTATGGAGAGTGGACTAATTGGTCATGTGGATAATTTGGAGTGAAATCATAATCCTAGTGTTTTAACTTTGATAATCATCGTTTCACCGTGTTTGTGTGATTTGCGTTTCCCCATTGCTCGTTTTACTTGCTTTAATCTAGTTATAACATCTCAACTCAATTTCGATCGTTTGGATAAAGTTAAAAATCCCAATTTTAGTATTCACGAAAATAAATGTCATAATTGTCCTTGTGGGTTCGACTCGTGCTTACGCACTTTACTACTTGTTGTCGATCGGGTACTCTTGCCCGTAGTATTTGCATATTCATTTTGCGAGCCAACAAGTTTTTGGCGCCGTTGCCGGGGATCGAACCCGGGTCACCCGCGTGACAGGCGGGAATACTTACCACTATCTCTTCTTCTCTTAATGATGTGCAGGAAGAAAAATTATTGCGGGTTCTTAAGGAGCACAAGGAAGCTATAGGTTGGACTCTGGCCGATATCAAGGGCATTAGTCCCTCTTTATGCACTCATAAGATCTATCTTGAGGAGGAATATAAGCCCTCCGTGGAAGCACAAAGGAGACTTCATCCACCAATGAAAGAAGTTGTCAAGAAAGAGATTATCAAATGGCTCGATGCGGACATTATTTATCCAATCTCGGATAGCAAATGGGTGAGCCCGATTCAATGTGTTCCAAGAAGGGAGGCATAACGGTGGTTGCTAATAATGATAATGAGCTTATTCCGACAAGAATTGTGGTGGGTTGGCGTGTTTGCATTGACTACCGAAAGCTTAACAAGGCCACTCGCAAGGATCATTTTCCTCTTCCATTCATTGATCAAATGATTGATCGGTTGGCGGGTCATGAATTCTATTGTTTTCTTGATGGGTTTTCGGGTATCTTCAAATTGAAATAGCACCGGATGATCAAGAGAAGACTACTTTCACATGTCCATATGGTACCTTTGCCTTTAGACGGATGCCTTTCGGATTGTGCAATGCACCGCCTACTTTTCAAAGGTGTATGATGTCTATCTTTTCGGATATGGTTGAAAAGCAAATTGAGGTGTTTATGGATGATTTCTCGGTGTTTGGCGATAGCTTTGATATATGCTTGCACAATCTTTCCGGGTTCTTCAAAGATGCAAGGAAACTAATCTTGTGTTAAATTGGGAAAAATGTCATTTCATGGTAACCGAAGGAGTGGTTCTAGGCCACAAAATCTCTTTAATAGGAATTGAGGTTGATCGAGCGAAAGTTGAAGTAATTGAGAAGTTGCCCCCACCAACGAATGTCAAGGGTGTGCGAAGCTTTCTAGGCCATGCGGGTTTCTATCGGCGTTTCATCAAAGACTTTTCCAAGATTACTAAGCCTCTATGTAGACTTTTGGAAAAGGATGCTCCTTTCACCTTTGATCAAGATTGCTTCGGCTTTTGAGAAATTGAAAAAGGCTCTCGTTAGTGCTCCAATTATTGTCACTCCGGATTGGGAAAAGCCCTTTGAGCTCATGTGTGATGCTAGTGATTATCTTTGTTAGGGCCGTGCTTGGCCTAAAGAGGAACAAGATCTTTCATGCAATCTATTATGCAAGTAAGACCTTGAATGAAGCTCAAGTCAATTATGCTACAACCGAAAAAGAATTTCTTGCTATAGTGTTTGCCTTCGAAAAATTTCGTTCTTATCTTCTGGGACCAAAACGGTTGTCTACACCGATCATAGTGCCATCAAGTTCATTTTCAACAAGAAGGATGCAAAGCCACGGTTGATTAGATGGGTTCTTCTTCTTCAAGAATTTGATGTGGAGATAAGGGATAGAAAAGGGCAGAAAATCAAGTGGCCGATCACTTATCGAGGTTGGAGCAAGATGAGGCTACAAGGGATGATAGTGTTATCAAAGAATCTTTCCGGATGAACATCTTTTTCTATTTCTCTCAAGGAAGTGCCATGGTATGTCGACTTTGTGAACTACATTGTGAGTAATGTATTGCCATCGGACTTGTCATATTCCCAAAGGAAGAAATTCCTTCATGATGTCAAGTATTATTATTGGGATGAACCTTTCTTATTCAAGCAAGGGAAGGATCGAGTCTTGAGAAGATGTGTGCCTAAGGAGGAGCAAGAACAAATCTTATCCCATTGTCATTCTTCTTCTTATGGAGGGCATTTGGGAGGCTTCAAAACCGCAATTAAGGTACTTCAAAGTGGTTTCTTTTGGCCTTCGCTCTTCAAGGATACTCATGAGTTTGTACTTCGTTGTGACCGTTGTCAAAGAACGGAAATATTTCAAAACTTCATGAGATGCCTCTTCATGGTATTCTAGAGGTAGAGATCTTTGATGTATGGGGATTGACTTCATGGGTCCCTTTGTATCTTCTTGTGGTAATCTTTATATTCTTCTTGCGGTGGACTATGTGTCAAAATGGGTTGAAGCCGTTGCACTTCCTACCAATGATGCTCGGGTCGTCACCAAGTTCCTTCAAAGAAACATATTCACTCGTTTTGGTGTACCTAGAGTTCTCATTAGTGATGGCGGATCTCATTTTTGTAACAAATTGCTTGAAGGGGTTTTGGCAAAGTATGGTGTGAAGCATAAAGTTGCGACGCCATATCATCCTCAAACAAGTGGGCAAGTGGAAGTCTCAAATCGGCAAGTCAAGCAGATTTTAGAGAAGGTAGTAAATCCCTCACGGAAGGATTGGTCGCAAAAGCTAGATGATGCGTTATGGGCTTATAGGACGGCATTTAAAACACCTCTTGGTATGTCTCCATATCAACTAGTGTTTGGAAAAGCTTGTCATCTTCCGGTGGAGGTGGAACACAAAGCATATTGGGCTATCCAAAAGCTCAATTTTGATATGCAAGCCGCCGGTGAAAAGAGGTTGCTTCAATTGGAAGAGTTGGATGAATTCCGTTTGAATGCTTATGAGAACTCGAGAATATACAAGGAGAAGACAAAGAGATGGCATGACAAGAAAATCAAGGTTCGGACTTTTGAACCGGGTCAACAAGTTCTCCTTTACAACTCTCGTTTGAGACTCTTCCCGGGAAAATTAAAATCGAGATGGTCGGGCCCTTTTTCTGTGGTTAAAGTTTATCCTCATGGTGCGGTAGAAATTGAAAACATGGAAGACCACACCACTTTCAAGGTTAATGGGCAGCGGCTCAAGCATTATTTTGGCGGTCCTATATCCCGCAAGGAAGTTTTTGTCCTTCTCGATGAACCTCCCTACGTTTAAGGGAGGCCCAAGGTCAAGCTAACGACGGTAACTTAAAAAAAAGTTTTATTTTCTATTCCCTACTCATTTTCTTTTATGTTGTGTCGCTTTTGAAGCCCTCTCGAATTTGTAAATTTCTAGGGAGGTGTACATAGAGTCCCCTCACAAAGATATTTTTGCCTTTTGCTTTGATGAGGGTTTGCATTTAATTTTATATACTTTTGCCCATACTTCTAATGGTGATTTTTGTGAAATGATTGTTTTCCCTCCCAAGAGCTCAAATTTTGGTGCAGGAGTAAATCTCTAAGTTTGGGGTGGCTCGGGCTCTATGAAGTGGATTCCTCATGGCTTGGACTTTATGAGAATCGGCATTGCGGGAGTTTTCTCTTCCCTCCTCCTTTATTTGCAATTTTATGATTATAAGCATTGGGGACAATGTTTATCTTTAAGTTTGGGGGTGGGGTTGAGTTTTTGAGAAACTCTTTTGCCTTGAATTTTTTTTGCAAAACTTAGACTTTTTGGTCCATGCTTGTTGCATCGTAGTTGCAATTCTAGGGTTGATTATATGATAGCCTAGAATATTGTTGGGATTCTCATGTTAATTTATCTCAAGCATGCTTCTTAAGTTCATGGTGCATATAAGTCTTGATTTTCTTTGAGTGCTATCTAGCGAAGGCTTATGCTATTCATAAAGAGCTTGGTAGAGTGAGCATTGAGTGAAGGATTATTTGAATGCCATGTTTGACTATCTTCAAAGCGAAGCATGATCATTGTAGCAATTTTGATGTGATTTAGGCCATCTTTGGATCGATTGAGCCTTTCTCTCCTACCCATTTATCATGATCCCTAGTGTCCCATTTGAGCCTTATCAAAGAATGGCGTGTGCCTAGAGCACACATCGACCCCCATTCGACTTCATTTCTATCACCCGCATCGACCTATCCCGTGAACCTAAACACTTTTATCCAACCCTTTAAGAGAGCATGAATTGGAATGAATTGTCACATTATATCTTGGAGGGTGTGTTTTGTTCATGGAAGTGCTTGTTATTAATCTTCTCGATGCCAAAGTGTGAGGAAATTGTTGTTGAGGTGGTGATTGAAAAGTCTTGAAATGAAAAGCTGTAACACCCGCATCATTCATAACATTTGTGTGCATCGTGTTTGTTTACTTTATTAACTATCATGGTCATTTCATGTATCATCTTCATCCTAGTGTGTTTGCATTTGAGTCAATTTCATACTTCTCATATGTATTGTTGGGTGTTTAAATCTTGCACTTATCCGTTCTTGATTTGGATTTGTATTCTCAACCTGGTTAGAGGTTGTTTTGTTGGGTTTCTTTTATGTCTTGGACATGGTTTGAACTTAGAATCACTTTGGAACATTTTGGGACACTTTGGTATGCAAAAATTCTTCCTGAGCCGCGCCTTAGCGCCATTTTTAGCGCCTTAGCGCGCAACATTCTGGTTTTGGGACAGCAGGCATAGCGCCTTAGCGCTTAGCGCCATGGCGCGTAGCGCCTTAGCAGCGCCTTAGCGCCTAACCTTCTGGAAATTTTAAAATCCGGCGTAGCGCCTTAGCGCCTAGCGCCGTAGCGCGCGCCTTAGCGCCGCCTTAGCGCCACTACGTTGTCGGCTTACGAGATTTTAAGTTTTGACCGTTTGACTCCAAATCAATGGCTAGGATTGAGCCACGACCTCCACCCTTTGACCAGACTTTGTAGACCCTTAAAACACCATGGGAGACCTGAACTTCCCTCCATTTCACCATTGTCATCTTCAAAACATTGAGAGAGTTCTTGAGAGAGAAAGTGAGCTAGTTTGCTCAATTCTTGTCCAAATCACAATCCAACTTCACCATTGTGGAGCTATCAACTAGGAGAACACAATCCTTGGCTTGCATGTGGGTTTCTTAGAGATTTTTCTTGGTTGAAATTCTTCAAGAGGTAAGCTACTACCCCTCTCCTTCTCTATTTATGTCTTGTATGACATCTTAGCCTTGCAAAATGGCACTTGTATGTTGAAATCAACATGATAGAGTATGTTTTGTTGTTGAGCCATGTGGAATTCGTGGATGACATATTTTGCATGTTAAAAGACTTGTTTTGTCTTGGTTGATACACATAGAAATGGTATCATGTGTTAAAATTGAAGTATAAATGACTTCTCTTCGATTCGAACTCATTAGAAACAAATAAAGACTCTAACGGAGTCAAATAGGTTTTCATAATTGATGAGACCACGTGTGTGAATTGGGGATTCCGTTGTGATACGAGAGCTTTGTCGGGAAAATTAGTTACCCGAAATTATGCATGATGTTGTTGTTTAATTCTCGTAAATACTATGAGATGATTGATTATGTGAGTAGGATTATTATAACCTACTTGAGACATTTATGTTAAATGTTGTTGTGCTCCACATTTTGGGAGTTTGATTTGTTGTTGAGAATGTCAAGTAAACATCTACTTGTACATTTGTTATGTCCATGGATTATTTGTTGGCGGTGTATTGACGCTCGATTATTGCGGGAGCCGGGGCTACGTAATAGTTGAAGGCCAATATGGGCCTCGCCTTACCGTTGGCCGCGGTAGGGGCATAGCGCCATTTGTTGTATGGAATAAACGCAACCTTGGTAAGCTATTCCGTGGTTGATTCTTGGGTTGTAGGGACTAAGATCACCCGTCGACGTGAATACGAGAAAATGGTTCACACGTATTGGTTATTGAGTATTGGTTAACGGTTTTGATTCGTCGATCGAGCACGTCAACAACGGCTCCTACATTGGTATATTATATGTTGGTTGGTTGGAGGTATTGGGTATATTGGAGGTGTACCTCAATACCGTATCCTTTTAGAATGTGTTTACTTATCGCACTTATATGGTTCCTACATATGCGAATGTTGGTCATGGTTTCCAACTGGTATGGGTCGGTTGGCGATCGTTGAGCCTCTCGTGTAGTGTAGGGTAACGTGTTGTTATGAGATGCTTATATTGCTATGCATGAAGATTGATGAAATCTTGTTATAGCCTGTATTACTTGTTCTTATTATTGTCTTGCATCTCGTATGACATATTGTTGCATTAGTAGCTTATTGAGTTTTAAACTCACCCCGTTCAATGTTTATTTGTTTTCCTTAGATCACGGTCCGGCGAGGAACCCTTAGTTGAGTCTTGGCTTCGTCTCGGCGTTTTCGTGTTGTTCTTTTGAGCATTGGTATTTATTTTGGTGAGGCCGAGGAATACAATGTTACTTAAACTTTGTAATGTTGGGTAGTGTGTGGTCTTTATGATGTAATATTCTTTTGTTTATGCCGACACGGTTGTCGTGCGTGATGTATTTATTAACATTCGTTACTTCCGCATACTCGATTTGAGTTGTTATGGTTCTCCGAGCTTGTTGCTCGTGGAGGTTTATGTTATATGTTTGATTTTAAATTCAAACCAAGTTTTAAATCGATTCGTTCCGGCTTGTTATTAATGCCGATGATGTGTTGACATGGTTTTCAAAGAAAAGTATCGCACGTGCATTACGGGTTTTGTGCATATGCTTCATACTTGCATCTTCGCACATGGAATTTTTATTATGCGTATTTCATGAGTCCCGCTCGCGGTCCGACTCGGGATTCCACGTAGGAGTCGGGTGCGGGTCGCGACGGTTGGTATCGAGCATAAGTTAGATAACCTGGAATGGATTCTTGGTTTAGGAGGGTGGGTTGTGTGTTTGAGTCGTTAACGTCGAGTGTTTGTTGCGGTATTTTACAATGGTAGAGACACGTCATGGTACCAACACGGATGGGGTTAGCACAAGTCATGTTGGGAATCTGTTGGGCCGAAAGCCATGCTTCACCACCTAGACCACCTCCTAATCAACGGGAGTTCGGCCGGCGGGCAACAGAATGCACCACCCGAGGCACCGTGAATCCGACCGAGGCCTTTATGCAAACTATGCGGGGTTTATGCACAATGATGGAAATGAACCGACAAACTCGGATTTGCACAGCAGCAATGGCGGGACAGGGGCAAGCTAGGGAAACCGAGGGGATCAACCAGTGGGAAATGGAGACTATGATCGTAGGTTGGGGAGGTTCTTGAAGATGAAACCTCGCAGCTTATGATGGGAGCCGGACCCGATGAAGGCGAAAGGTGGATTGAGTCTTTGGAGAAGATTTTTGTGGCAATAGAGTGCACCGAGGAAGACAAAGTCAAGTTTGCGGCGTTTAAATTAGAGGATGCACGGAACACCGGTGGAAGGTGCTAGAGGCAAGTTGGGTGCAGGATCGAGTGGATCGCACATGGGAATTGTTTTTGAGGGAGTTTAGGAATCACTTTGTTCCGAATGTGGTTCGAGCCAAGAAGGAGGTCGAATTTCTTAGTCTTGACAGGGGACGATGACGGTGGCTCAAGACTCGCCAAGTATACCGAGTTGGCGAGGTATTGTGTTCACTTGATCCCAACAACGGAGAAGAAAATTTACCGCTTTGTGAAAGGATTGAGGACAGAATACGTAAGCAACTCTTGCCACTAGAGTTGCCGAGTTATCAAAGTGCGGTGGACAAGGCTTATAAGATCGAGCATGATATAGAGGAGCACCGAGGCAAGCCGGGTAGTACAAGTGGGAACTCGGCATCGCGATCGCAATGGAAGAGATCAAGCTCAAGTGGGACCAATAGGGGAGCAACACCGTCGACAGGGAGGACAATTTCGACAACAAGCGGGAATCAAGGAAATACGGGTCGTGGACGCGTGATGCTAGAGTTACTTGTGGGTATTGTAAGAAGAGTGGGCATAATGAAGAAAAGTGTTGGTTGAAGAATGGGAAGTGTTTGGTGTGTGGTGATGGCACACACTTTGGAATTGTCCTAAGAACAAGGGGACACAACGGGAGGTGTGCAACAAAATGCCGGGGTTAAAAGAGATAACGAGGGTCGCCCTAGAGTGCAAGGTAGAGTCTTTGCCTTAGACCAAAAGGGAGTCCCCGAGGCCCCTAATGTCATAGGAGGTACTTTAGCCATCTCTAGTGAGAAAGCCCGAGTGTTAATAGACCCAGGTCATCTCATTCTTATATTGCATCACATTTTGCTCATCATTTGCATGCTATACCGAATTGTTACCGTATGTGTTGGAGGTGTCTACCCGTTGGGGAGTGCCATGTTGCTTTGGATGTCTATCGTGCTTGTGATGTGGTTGTTGATGACCATCACTTACTGCGGATTTGGTTATATTGCCCATTCGGGATTTCGATGTTATTCGGGATGGATTGGCTACATGCTCATCATGCTATTGTTGATTGTCGTAGGAAGTTGGTTACTTTTGAATTGCCAAATGTTCCTTCATTTGTGTTTTTGGGTGATAAGATAATGGGTGGAATTCGGCTCATTTCGGCTTTGAAGGCTCGAAAGTTGTTGTCTCATGGATGTTCGGGGTATTTGGCGTGTGTTGTGGATAGATCGCAAAAGGGTGTTGAGTTGGAGGATGTTCCTATTGTTCGTGAATTCCCGGATGTATTTGCGGTGATTATGATTTGCCTCCGGACCGGGAGTTGGAGTTTTGTATTGAATTGTTACCGGGGACTACACCGATCTCAAAGGCACCTTATCGCATGGCACCTGAATTGAAAGAATTGAAGGTACAATTGGAAGAGTTACTTGATCGAGGTTTTATTAAACCGAGTGTATCGCCGTGGGGTGCACCGGTGTTGTTTGTGAGAAAGAAGGACGGATCTTTGAGGTTATGCATTGATTATAGGGAATTGAATCAAGTGACCATTAAGAATAAGTATCCTCTTCCGCATATTGATGATTTGTTTGATCAACTTCAAGGTTCCGTAGTGTATTCTAAGTTTGATCTTAGGAGCGGTTACCATCAGTTGAAGGTTCGAGCGGAGGATATTCCTAAAACAGCTTTTCGGACTCGTTACGGGCACTTTGAATTTGTGGTCATGCCTTTTGGATTAACCAACGCTCCAGCTGTGTTTATGGATTTAATGAATAGAGTATTCCTGCCCTATCTTGATTGCTTTGTGGTCGTGTTCATTGATGACATTTTGGTTTATTCTAAGTCCCGGGAAGAGCATGAAAATCACTTGAGGTTAGTTTTGACGGTGCTAAGAGAAAAGAAGCTATTTGCTAAGTTTAGCAAGTGTGCCTTTTGGCTTGAGGAAGTGGCTTTTCGGGCCACATTGTGTCAAAGGATGGTATAGCGGTTGACCCGACTAAGATTGAAGCGGTTGTGAGTTGGAAGAGACCAGCGTAACGGAAGTTCGTAGCTTTTTGGGTTTAGCGGGGTACTATCGGAGGTTCATAGAAGGGTTTTCTAAGATTGCAACCCCGTTGACTTCATTGACACAAAAGAATAAGGCTTTTGTTTGGAACGATAAGTGTGAAGTGAGCTTCCAAGAGTTGAAGAAGAAATTGACTACCGCGCCGCTTTAGCCTTGCCGAACGGTCATGATGGGTTGCTTATATACGGTGATGCTTCAAAGGAAGGTTTGGGATGTGTGTTGATGCGAACGGAAGGGTTATAGCTTATGCTTCTCGCCGACTCCGTGTGAACAAAACTATCCGACTCATGACATGGAGCTAGCAGCGATCATTTTTGCACTTCACAAGTGGAAGCATTATCTCTATGGGGCCAAATTTGAGGTATATACGATCATAAGAGCCTTAAGTACTTGTTTTCTCAAAAGGAGTTGAATAATAGGCAAAGGAGATGGATGGAAAGGTTAAAGGACCATGATTGCACCATTTTATACCATCCGGGAAGGCCAATGTGGTGGCCGATGCTCTTAGTAGAAAGGCTTATGTTTCTTGTTTGATGGCCGGGAATGGAGAATGCTTGAGGATGTTCGGGATTGGGGTCCTTGTATGTCTAGCCATGGGGTGATATTTGCCAATATTCGAGCTACTCCGATTTTACTTCAACAAATTAAAGAGACTCAGGAGAGTGATCCGGATTTGAAGAAGTTGATTGAGGGTTTAGATGGGGATAAGGCGGTGGATTTTTCTCGGAATAGTGATGGTGTTCTTTTGTTTCGAGGAAGAGTTTGTGTGCCGGATATTGAGGATGTTAAACGACAAGTTTTGGATGAGGCACATAAGTCTAGGTATACTATTCATCCCGGAGTACAAAGATGTATAGGGACTTAAAGAAGAACTTTTGGTGGAATGGAATGAAAGAGAGATAGCTGAATTTGTTTCGAGGTGTTTGACTTGCCAAAGGGTAAAGGCGGAGCATCAACGACCAGCGGGATTGTTGCAACCGTTGGAGATTCCGGAATGGAAATGGGAGAACATCGCCATGGATTTTGTGGCCGGGTTACCACGGACTCGACAAGGTCATGATTCGTTTGGGTTATTGTTGATCGATTGACCAAGTCAGCCCATTTTCTCCCAATGGCAATGACTTATTCTATGGAGAGGCTTGCTACTTTGTATATCCAAGAAATTGTAAGGCTTCATGGGGTTCTGTTAGCATTGTGTCGGATAGAGATCCTCGATTTACATCACGGTTTTGGCGGACGCTTGAATGCATTGGGTTCGAGGTTAACACTTAGTACAAAGATTTCACCCACGACAGATGGACGGTCGAGAGAACTATTCAAACGCTTGAGGACATGTTAAGGGCTTGTTCTATGGACTTTAAAGGCAATTGGGATTCACATGTACCGTTGATAGAGTTTGCCTACAACAACGGTTACCATTCGAGCATTGGTATGGCACCTTATGAGGCACTCTATGGAAGGAGGTGTCGTTCCCGATCTGTTGGGACGAAGTTGGAGAAGCGAGGTTGTGGGGACCCGATATGGTTCGCGAGTCGGCCGAGAATGTGAAGATTATTCGGGAGAGGTTAAGAACAGCCCAAAGTAGACGGAAGAGCTACGCGGATAATAGGCGACGAGACCTTGAGTTTGAGGTTGGGGATCGTGTGTTCTTGAAGGTGTCGCCTCGGATTGGGGTTAAAAGATTTGGGAAGAAAGGAAAATTGACACCGAGGTTTATTGGACCTTTTGAGATTTTGGAAAGAATTGGGAATTTAGCGTATAGGCTTGCATTGCCACCTTGGATGTCGGGTATTCATGCCGTGTTTCATGTCTCAATGTTGAGGAAATACTTGTCGGACGCATCGCATATTTTGGAGTACGAACCGGTAGATTTGTCGACCGACCTCTCCTATGTTGAAGAACCCGTGAGGATACTTGACAAGAAAGAGCACATTTTGAGGACCAAGACTATCCATCTTGTGAAGGTTTTGTGGAGAAGTCACAACGTTGAGGAAGCTACATGGGAATTGGAACAAGAGATGCGTGAGAAGTATCCATCTTTGTTCGAGGAGATTGGTAAGTAAATTCGTGGCGAATTTATTCTAAGGGTGAGAATGTAACACCCGCATCATTCATAACATTTGTGTGCATCGTGTTTGTTTACTTTATTAACTATCATGGTCATTTCATGTATCATCTTCATCCTAGTGTGTTTGCATTTGAGTCAATTTCATACTTCTCATATGTATTGTTGGGTGTTTAAATCTTGCACTTATCCGTTCTTGATTTGGATTTGTATTCTCAACCTGGTTAGAGGTTGTTTTGTTGGGTTTCTTTTATGTCTTGGACATGGTTTGAACTTAGAATCACTTTGGAACATTTTGGGACACTTTGGTATGCAAAAATTCTTCTGAGCCGCGCCTTAGCGCCATTTTAGCGCCTTAGCGCGCAACATTGGTTTTGGGACAGCGGGCATAGCGCGCCGCAGCGCCTTAGCGCCTAACCTTCGGAAATTTTAAAATCCGGCGTAGCGCCTTAGCGCCTAGCGCCGTAAGCCGCGCCTTAGCAGCGCGCCTTAGCGCCACTACGTTGTCGCTTACGAGATTTTAAGTTTTGACCAGTTTGACTCCAAATCAATGGCTAGGATTGAGCCACGACCTCCACCCTTTGACCAGACTTTGTAGACCCTTAAAACACCATGGGAGACCTGAACTTCCCTCCATTTCACCATTGTCATCTTCAAAACATTGAGAGAGTTCTTGAGAGTGAAAGTGAGCTAGTTTGCTCAATTCTTGTCCAAATCACAATCCAACTTCACCATTGTGGAGCTATCAACTAGGAGAACACAATCCTTGGCTTGCATGTGGGTTTCTTAGAGATTTTTCTTGATTGAAATTCTTCAAGAGGTAAGCTACTACCCTCTCCTTCTCTATTTATGTCTTGTATGACATCTTAGCCTTGCAAAATGGCACTTGTATGTTGAAATCAACATGATAGAGTATGTTTTGTTGTTGAGCCATGTGGAATTCGTGGATGACATATTTTGCATGTTAAAAGACTTGTTTTGTCTTGGTTGATACACATAGAAATGGTATCATGTGTTAATATTGAAGTATAAATGACTTCTCTTCGATTCGAACTCATTAGAAACAAATAAAGACTCTAACGGAGTCAAATAGGTTTTCATAATTGATGAGACCACGTGTGTGAATTGGGGATTCCGTTGTGATACGAGAGCTTTGTCGGGAAAATTAGTTACCCGAAATTATGCATAATGTTGTTGTTTAATTCTCGTAAATACTATGAGATGATTGATTATGTGAGTAGGATTATTATAACCTACTTGAGACATTTATGTTAAATGTTGTTGTGCTCCACATTTTGGGAGTTTGATTTGTTGTTGAGAATGTCAAGTAAACATCTACTTGTACATTTGTATGTCCATGGATTATTTGTTGGCGGTGTATTGACGCTCGATTATTGCGGGAGCCGGGGCTACGTAATAGTTGAAGGCCAATATCTGGGCCTCGCCTACCGTTGGCCGCGGTAGGGGCATAGCGCCATTTGTTGTATGGAATAAACGCAACCTTGGTAAGCTATTCCGTGGTTGATTCTTGGGTTGTAGGGACTAAGATCACCCGTCGACGTGAATACAGAAAATGGTTCACACAGTATTGGTTATTGAGTATTGGTTAACGGTTTTGATTCGTCGATCGAGCACGTCAACAACGGCTCCTACATTGGTATATTATATGTTGGTTGGTTGGAGGTATTGGGTATATTGGAGGTGTACCTCAATACCGTATCCTTTTAGAATGTGTTTACTTATCGCACTTATATGGTTCCTACATATGCGAATGTTGGTCATGGTTTCCAACTGGTATGGGTCGGTTGGCGATCGTTGAGCCTCTCGTGTAGTGTAGGGTAACGTGTTGTTATGAGATGCTTATATTGCTATGCATGAAGATTGATGAAATCTTGTTATAGCCTGTATTACTTGTTCTTATTATTGTCTTGCATCTCGTATGACATATTGTTGCATTAGTAGCTTATTGAGTTTTAAACTCACCCCGTTCAATGTTTATTTGTTTTCCTTAGATCACGGTCCGGCGAGGAACCCTTAGTTGAGTCTTGGCTTCGTCTCGGCGTTTTCTGCAGGTTGTTCTTTTGAGCATTGGTATTTATCTTGGTGAGGCCGAGGGAATACAATGTTACTTAAACTTTGTAATGTTGGGTAGTGTGTGGTCTTTATGACTGTAATATTCTTTTGTTTATGCCGACACGGTTGTCGTGCGTGATGTATTTATTAACATTCGTTACTTCCGCATACTCTGATTTGCAGTTGTTATGGTTCTCCGAGCTTGTTGCTCGTGGAGGTTTATGTTATATGTTTGATTTTAAATTCAAACCAAGTTTTAAATCAGTTCAGTTCCGGCTTGTTATTAATGCCGATGATGTGTTGACATGGTTTTCAAAGAAAAGTATCGCACGTGCATTACAGGGTTTTGTGCATATGCTTCATACTTGCATCTTCTGCACATGGAATTTTTATTATGCGTATTTCATGAGTCCCGCTCGCGGTCCGACTCGGGATTCCACGTAGGAGTCCGGGTGCGGGTCGCGACAAAAGCCCTCTTAAAAAAAAAAAAAAAAGAGAAAAAAAGAAAAGAGGGGGCTATTTGAAAAAGGTCAAGAAGGCCATTTGTTCTTCATCATTCTCAAATTGGAGTAAATCAAAGGGAGTTTCTAAATTTTTTTTGGGTTGTTGAGATGCTTCTTCAACTTTTATTGAAAATTTTGGTTGTTGAAGTAAGTTGTGTGGTTCTAAGAAGAATGAGCTTATTTTTTTTAAGCAAGTTTTGGTTTGAAGACTCCTATTTTATGCTCTCTTGCTTTGTTATATCCTATCTCTTCTTTGTTAGCCCCAACTTTGGCCCAACATTACAAGCTTGAAAAAGTCCTAATGATCTTGTTGCTACTTATGGTTGTGTTAGCAAATTCCTTTTGAAAGCATGGTTTAAAATTTCCTTGTGTGAGATTCATATATATTTATTGCCTTGCTCGCCTTGATTGCATAATCTCAGCTAGATTAAGTACTTGGGGATTTGTTAGCTTTGCATTCATTCTTGGGTTGTGAATGGGATGGATTTATTAGCTTGAGAATCTTGGTGGGTTCTTGCTATCATGTTTTCAACCCCAAGAGGAGTTCTATATTGTAGTGAGCATGATGTTTTAAACAAGCTTTCTTTCTCGAGCTTATGTTTCTTGTTATATCTACTCTTTGCTCGAGGATGACCAAAGTCTAAGTTTGGGGGTGTTGATAAGCTCGTAATTGCATATATTTTTCCCCATATTTTGTCCCCATTTGATATGAATTTCATATTTGTATTGCCCTAGAATTGCATTTATTGTGATTTTATTGTGTTTCAGATCTATGGGCATGAATTCAAGCTTTAAAGGTTCAATTCATAGCAAATTGGGAGATTCAAGGCAGCATGTTAAAGATTTGTTGAGTTTTAAGCCATTTAATCAAGGTCCGTTAGCCTCCGTTAGAGATTTGCAAAGCAAAGGACTAAGCTGAAAGAGAAAAGAGACTAACGGAAGCTAACGGAGGTTGACTTGGGACTAAATTGCGAAGCCGGGGTATAAGGGCGCGGCTCGCTATCCGGACAATACAGGGGCACCGAGCAACATCGGGAATTCCCAAGGGTACCGCTGCAATAAGCCGAAAGAACTCCTCCCATGCGCCGTCATCTCCTCCGCCCGCCATGTGTCCCCGATCCAAACCGGTGACGCGAGTTTTGTGCGGAGCTCCGATCCAGCCCGGTTCCTTCCCCTCACCCGCTCCGCTTTTCTGCCCGTTTTCCCTCACGTGTTGACCCCTTTTTCCCGTGGATGGTCCGCGTCTTCCTTGATTGGGCGCCCCTTTCAGCAGCCATGACCCGAGCCCATTTCCACTTCTTTTCAGCCGAGTTCCCTTTGTTTTTAATTGTTAAAAGCTTAGCCAAATGTCTCTTTTGCCCTTCCTTAGCTTATAGAGTACTCTAAATTGTTAAGAGATCATTTTTCTAAGAAGAGGAGGAGATCAGATTGGGAAAAATTGGGAAAACACACGCACAGAACACGGAAGGAAGAAGAAAAAGTAGCAGCTTACTTTGGGAGATTTTATCATCTTTTAATTAGCTTTTGTCAAGGAATGCTAAAGGATTCTCACAAAAATCTCCATTGAAGTATTGTATTTTATACTCTTTATCTTTAATATCATTATGCAATATTTTCTTGGAATATTTGTGTGTGATTTTTCTTGCATTATGAGCTAATTTTCTATAACTATGATTGTGATGAATCTCCATATTTGAAGCATGATCTAGTATTTTTTTCACTCTCCTAACTTAACTACATTTTATGCTATGGTTATTATTTTGTTGTTCTTAATGCTTTTAATTACTTGATCACTAATTAAATGATTTTAAAATTGTTTTGTATGAGTGAGAGCTACCATCACAATTTGGATCAAGCAATTTAGTAGTTGATGTTTTGTAGCATAGAGATATAGCACAAAACTCAATATCCGTTTTTGAGAACTTGATTTTCATGCTATTTTCGCACCTAGCTATACGTTGCGAGCCCGTAGCTAGGTGGGGAAATTAGGTCGCTATCGGAGTGAGAGCTCGTAGTGACTATTTTTGTGTTCTCGGATACCATAGTAAATTGTAGAAAAGTTATGGAGAGTGGACTAATTGGTCATGTGGATAATTTGGAGTGAAATCATAATCCAAGTGTTTTAACTTTGATAATCATCGTTTCACCAGTGTTTGTGTGATTTGCGTTTCCCCCATTGCTCGTTTTACTTGCTTTAATCTAGTTATAACATCTCAACTCAATTTCGATCGTTTGGATAAAGTTAAAAATCCCAATTTTAGTATTCACGAAAATAAATGTCATAATTGTCCTTGTGGGTTCGACTCGTGCTAACGCACTTTACTACTTGTTGTCGATCGGGTACTCTTGCCCGTAGTATTTGCATATTCATTTTGCGAGCCAACATACCCTCACCGACGAGAGCTGGAGCCTTCCCCCTGATAATAGGATTGCCGGGAAGAACGCCTCTGAGCACGATCAGCGGCTCTCGACTGCATCATAGCCAAGTAGTCATCCGAGACTTGCTCATAGCTCCGGGGCTCGGGCTGCATCGCCCATGCTTCTAACTGCCGAGATCGGGCTCCCTAAAGGGAAGTGATTTGTTTGTAGGGATGGGAGGATGGTGGATTTAGGTGGTGGCTATGGAGGGTTTGGGTAGTTGTTTGTAGAGAGAGAGAGGAAGAAGAAGAAGAGAAGGGGAAGAATAGGAGGGGGGCACGACTCGTCTGGGGTTTGAGGTTTTTTTTTTTTTTTTTTTTGAACAGCGTGACTTCTCAGGCCCAGGGGACGAGTCGTCCCGTGGAGCACGAGTCGTCCCCTGCTTTTTTCAAAAGCGCCAGATTCAGTCGTCCCCTTCTTTGGGGAATAGTTGGTTCACATTGGCACGAGTCGTCCCCTGCTTTTTCACAAGCTCCTGATTCAGTCGTCCCCCCCTTTGGGGAATAGTTGGTGCAATTGGGGACGAGTCGTCCCCCTTTTCTTCACAAGTCCCTGATTTAGTCGTCCCCTCCTTTAGGGAATAGTTGGTTCTGTTGGGGACGAGTCGTCCCGTGGCCTCTTTTTTTTTTTTTTTTTTTGAACAAGCCCGGGCTTTGATCCATTCTCCTTTGCTTCACCCTGCACACCACCACAAAACAAATACCTTCAGTAGCACCGATTTATAAAAAAAAATAAAAATACAAACAATCAACAATAAAAACTAAGAATAACTGAAATTAAATCCCGGGTTGCCTCTCGGATAGCCGCCCTTCTTTACCGTCTTTAGCTAGACCAAACGCCGGGAAAGCCCCCGGCTAGCATCAAAGTTTAAAGTCTTTGACAAGACTCGGACTCAAAGCTAATCAAACATATACCGGGTCTTGGAGATCAATCACCTCCAAATGCGCGGTATTCACGACTTCGTTCTCAAATACGGTTTTAACCGTTGACCATTAACTTTGAATCCCTTGCCCTCATTAGGACTAGAGATCACCACCGTCCCAAGCGGGGACACCTCCCTCACCACATAAGGGCCGGTCCACCGAGACCTTAACTTGCCCGGAAACAAACGAAGACGGGAATCGAAAAGAAGGACCTTTTGACCAACCTTAAAGTCCTTTCTAATGATCATTTTATCATGCCAAATCCTCGCTCGCTCTTTATAAAGGAGGTTATTCTCATAAGCGTCTCTCCTAATCTCATCCAATTCACTCAATTGCAATTTTCGCTCCTCACCGGAACCCTCTAAGTTCAAGTTGAACTTTTTGACCGCCCAATAAGCTTTGTGTTCGAGCTCAACCGGCAAATGGCAAGGTTTACCAAACACCAACCGATATGGTGACATACCAATCGATGTCTTATATGCCGTCCGGTAAGCCCACAACACATCATTAAGCCTTTGATTTCAATCCTTCCTATTCGGGTTCACAGTTTTTTCAAGGATGGATTTAATCTCTCTATTGGATACCTCGGCTTGGCCATTTGTTTGGGGATGATAAGCAGTCGACACCTTATGGGTGATGTGATATCTCTTGACTAGAGCTTCAACTGCCTTATTGCAAAAATGAGTCCCCCTATCACTAATAATGGCCCTTGGCATCCCAAACCGACACAAAATGTTGCTCCTAAGGAAGTTGACCACTACTTTTGAATCATCGGTGCGGGTAGGGATGGCTTCCACCCATTTGGACACATAGTCAACCGCAAGTAAAATGTACACAAACCCACAAGAATTAGGGAACGGACCCATAAAATCTATTCCCCAAACATCAAAGATTTCACAATTCACAATGAGGGTTTGTGGCATTTCATCACGGCGCCCAATATTACCAACCCTTTGGAACCTATCACACGACTGACAAAAAGTGACCGCATCCCTGAACAAAGTTGGCCAAAAGAAGCCACAATCTAAGACTTTCCTAGCGGTCTTTTTCGCACCAAAATGACCACCACACACATACTCATGACAGAAGTTAAGAATAGAGGACACCTCACTATCGGGAATACACCTCCGAATGACTTGGTCGGGACAATGCCTCCACAAGTTGGGCTCATCCCACACATAATACTTGGCATCACTGCGGATTTTGTCTCTTTTAGATTTTGACATCCCCGGAGGGAATCTATTAGAGACAAGAAAATTGACCAAGTCCGCATACCAAGGGGCCACTGAACTAACTGCCCAAAGAACCTCATCAGGAAACTCACCTCGGATTGGGGCTTGTTTATAAGGCTTGTCCTCCTTCATTACAAGGCGACTCAAATGATCGGCAACTAAATTTTCAGCCCCCTTGTTGTCCTTAACCTCTATGTCAAACTCACTCAACAAGAGAATCCACCGAATGAGCCTCGGTTTAGCCTCTTTTTTAGACATTAAGTACTTAAGAGCAGCGTGGTCGGTGTAAACAATGATTTTAGTACCCAACAAATAGGACCTAAATTTTTTTAGTGCGAAGACTACCGCCAACATCTCTTTTTCAGTTGTGGAGTAATTTCTTTGTGCCCCATTCAAAGTCATAGACGCATAATAAATCACATGCGAGGCACGCTCCACTTTTTGACCCAAAACTGCCACCACGACATAATCACTAGCATCACACATGATCTCAAAGGGACGAGACCAATCGGGTGCTTGAATAATGGGGGTGGTTGTCAACCTAGCCTTCAACTCATTAAAAGATTGCTTGCAATTATCATCAAAATTAAAATCAACCTCTTTTTGCAACAGGGCGCATAGAGGTGAAGCAATCTTTGAAAAGTCCTTAATAAACCTCCGGTAAAACCCCGCATGACCAAGGAAAGACCGGACTTCACGCACATTAGTAGGGTAAGGAATTGAAGAAATGACATCAATCTTAGCCTTGTCAACTTCAATACCCTTTTTCGACACAACATGACCCAACACAATGCCTTGCTCAACCATAAAGTGACATTTTTCAAAATTTAGGACCAAATTAGTTTCAATGCACCTATCCAACACTAGTCCTAAATGAGCAAGGCATTCATCAAACGAGTCTCCATGGACAGTGAAGTCATCCATGAAAACTTCCATAAATTTTTCCACAAAATCGGAGAAAATACTCATCATGCACCTTTGAAAAGTCGCAGGTGCATTGCACAATCCAAACGGCATTCTCCGATAGGCAAAGGTGCCGAAAGGGCAAGTAAATGTAGTTTTCTCTTGGTCTTCCGGGGCAATAGGTATTTGAAAATACCCAAAAAAAACCGTCGAGAAAACAAAAATACGCCCTTCCGGCTAACCTTTCCAACATTTGATCAATAAAGGGGAGGGGAAAGTGGTCTTTACGAGTTACCTCATTCAACCGTCGGAGATCAATGCACACGCGAATCCCCGTTTACTCTCGGGTTGGAACCATCTCTCCCTTCTGATTACGGGAAACTGTGATCCCCCCCTCTTGGGCACACACTGTGTGGGGCTCACCCACTTGCTATCAGAGATGGGATAGATGATCCCCATCTGTAGTAGCTTCAGGACCTCCTTCTTCACCGCCTCCATCATTGGCGGGTTAAGTCTCCTCTGCGGTTGCCTCACTGGCTTCGCACCCTCCTATAGGTTGATCCAGTGCATACACAAAGATGGACTAATGCCCTTGAGATCGGAAATAGTCCAACCAATAGCAGATTTTCGCTTCCGGAGCACCTCAATCAACCTCTTCTCTTGATCCTCAGTCAACTTGCTAGAAATCACTACCGGAAGCGTCTCTCCCTCACCTAGATAAACATATTTAAGGTGCTCAGGGAGGACCTTCAACTCAAGCTCCGGTGCCTTCTCTATCGATGGAACAAGCTTCTCCATCGGAACCTCTAACTTCATGTGACCATGATCCGGTGCAGTAGCAAACATGGCACTCTCTGTAAGACCCATAACCGCTTCCTTCAACGAATCTGAGATGTCAAACTCCAAATTAGCATACCCCAAAGCGTTCTCTAACGCGGTCTTGAGATCATCATCACCACTAGACACCTCAAATACCTCCTCTACCAATGGCTCGATCACATCGACGAAACACAGTGACTCCGTATCCGTAGGGTATTTCATAGAGTCAAAGATGTTGAACTCCATTACTTGCCCATCAAATTCCATTGACAGAGAACCATTAGTCACATCGAGCTTTGTCCGAGCAGTCGACATAAAAGGCCTCCCCAACAGTATAGGAGCTCTTGGATCCGTCTCCATCTCAAGCACATAAAAATCTGCGGGAAATATCATCTCCCCCACTCTAACCAGAACATCCTCCACCAATCCCTTTGGGTAGGCATTCGCCTATCCGCTAGCTGTATCACAACTCTGGTGTCCTGCAGTGGTCCCAACTTAAGAGTTTCAAACAACGCATAGGGCATGACGTTGATTGAAGCCCCCAAGTCTAACATCGCCTTATGCTCAGAAGCATCCCCCAAAGTAACTGGAATCACAAACATCCCTGGGTCACTGCACTTCTTAGGCAATTTCCTCTGATACACTGCAGACACGTGCTCTCTAACCTTACCTTTCTTCTTACTCCTCTCCTTCTGATTCCTCTTTATAGTACATAATTCCTTCAAAAACTTCGCATACCTCGGGACAGTCTGAAGAAGATCCAAGAAAGGAATATTAACCTCTAACCTCTTGAAAGTATCGTAAATAGCCTTGTCAGGCTCTGGCTTTCGATGTTCTTTCAAGGCCTCGGGGAATGGAACCTCAGGCTCATATACAGGAGCCTTAACCTCAGGTGCAACTTCTGTCAGATCTGGTTCCTTTTGTACTGGTTCTGAAATCTCAACCTCAACCTCCGGTTCCTCAGCTACCCCTTATCCCGCAACTTACCACTTCGAAGAGTGATCGCACATGCCGCTGGGATTCGGCTCGATGCGTGATGGCAACTTCCTCGAATCCCTAGCCTCCATCCATCCCACTGCATCAGCTACCTGACCCATCTATTTCTCTAAGTTACCAATGCTCGCATCGGTGCGCTGCTGATACTGCTGGAAATTCTGGTTCATGGTGCTAACACTCTGTGCCAAAGAATTCAGCAATGCCTCTGTAGATAGTCCCGGAGAATTCTCATTGCTGCTGCGGTGGGCTTCCTGTCCATATGGTGGCCTATAAGAGTTGTACGATTACCTTGATATCTGCTGGCGATAACCTGATTACAAACTTGTCCGACCACCCGGCCGATGCTGACTGTACCCCATCTGAAATTGGGATGATTTCTCCAGCTGGGGTTATAGGTGTTACCCATTGGTCTCTGTCCCTGCTGTGCAAACCCAACTGCATTGACATTCTCCATCTCACCCGTCTGCAAAGAAGGGCACGAATCTGTAGGGTGCAAAATGTCATAACAAATCCCACACGGCTTTGGCGTCTGTCCCAGAACCAACTGCTTTACCATACCCTTAAGATCCTCCATGTCTGTCTCGAGCTTATTGATCACCCCACTGTTAGAACCGACTGCGCTAACCTGTCTCAGATTTGACCTCTTACCATGGGTCCTCATACTCTTAGCTAGCTCTTCCATCAACTTTTTAGCTTCATCGGTGGTCTTATTCAGAATACTCCCCCCACAACATGAATCCACTAATCTCTTATCCTGAATGGTCAACCCTCCATGAAAATAAACAATCAGTTGGTCTTCAGTAAATCCATGATATGGACATCTCCTACAAAGCTTGTGGAAGCGATTGTAGTAGTCGTACAGGGTCTCATCTGCCTTTTGTTCCATATTGCTGATGTCCCTCTTCATAACATTAATCTGGTCCTGAGGGAAGAACTCTTCTAGGAATACCTCTTTCATCTGCTGCCATGTCGTGATGCTATTAGGTGGCAAGTGATAATACCACCCATTCGCGTTATCTTTCAGTGTGAAGGAAAATGCCCTCAATAACAGATGCTCGAGCGGAAGCGCTGCCGGCTTCATACTCTGACATATTTGCACGAACTGAGAGAGATGCTGATTGGGATCCTCTCCGGGCATCCCTGTGAAGTGCGGAAGCTGATTCAGTAGCCCCGGCTTCAACTCAAATGTCACCCCGGCAGGTAAGGCGGGGAATTGGACGGCATGTGGTTGTTCGTTCCAATTCGGAGCATCCTTTGCTCAATGTCGTGGTGGAACTGCGTGTCCACCACCACCGCATTATCCCGCTTGTCCAGCACAACCTGCGTTATCTCCGTTCTGCATCTCTTCAGCTAACAATATCTCCTTGACTCTCCTGCTCTGTTGTCGTCCTTTCCTGAAAGATCTTTCGATTTCTGGATCAAACGAAACAATCAAATTTTTAGTAGAACGAGTGTGGACCATAAACGGTTCCACACTACAGGATAACAAGTAATAAATATAACTAAAGAGATAACAATTAAAGAACTAAAAGAAAAATAAAACAAATAAGAAAAGAAAAAGAACGCAAGCAATAACACCGTTCCCCGACAACGGCGCCAAAATTTGGTAGGCTTAGTCGCACGCCCACTAAATTAGACCTAAACTCGGCCATTAATAATGTAATTAGGGTAAGTCAGGGTCGATCCACGAAGAACAGTGATTATTTGCGAACAGTCACTTGACCAGATTGGGGGTTTAAATTGAGTTCTTAATTAATTCCTACAACGGGAAAAATAAACTAAGTGTTTAAAACAATAATTTAAAGGAACTTCAGATTTGATACTCTCACCGGATTTTAATTCTAATATCACTGATAATTCTTTTTCACCATAATACTTATTCACTTGATTACGAGATATATTTCAATCTCTGTCTCTTCTTTCAGTTTAGTTTATAGCAGTGGCACACTCACTATAAACCCTAATTAAAATTAAACCTAAAGCGGCACAGAAAAGGTCTAAAGATTAATTGATGTTGTTTTAAGAGACTAAAATCAAGAACGCTTTCTAAAGTTAATTAGATAAACGTCTAATCTTGCCTACTTCCCGAATTGCTATGGCACATATACAATTCGTGAAGACGCTACAATGAAAACTCTAATTCTGGCACAGAACGAGTAATCTAGCAAAGATTAATAAAGAGGACAAGTGAATTGGCCAAATCCACAAACCTAGAAATCAATCTAAATTAATATAAGCAAGATTATGAACAAGAATTAATTAAGAAAAAGAAATACCTCAATAGAATTAAAAACCCGGATCAAGATCTCAAATCCAAAGTTATAGAGTTTAGTTCTCCATAGAAATTCAAAGCTTGAATCTTGTTTCTATGAAAACTATACAAAGTAGATGATAACCCTAAAACTAATAAAAGAAATAGTATATATACTTCCTTCCTAAAACCTAGATAAAAAAGGAAAAATAAAATAAACTAAAAATAATAAAAACTGCCAAAAATACATCAACCACGATTCCAGTCTCGTCAGGGCACGACTCGTCCCCCAGGGGACGACTCGTCCCTTAGCCTTCAAAACATGGGCACGAGTCATGCCCTACAGGACGACTCGTCCCGGACGTCAGCCTTTCTGAATCTGTCGTCCCTTTGATGGGGAATAATTGGGCAAAATGGGGACGACTCGTCCCCTGGGCAAAAATACAGATTTCTTCTTTTCTTTCTCTTGACTCCTTAGCTTGCTTCCGATCTTCTTCGATTGAGCTTGACTTGACTTCCATGGGTGAAAAACTTGATGAACTTGAGCTACTTTTTGAGGACCAGTAACATTTACATCAAAATCTCTCTAAAATTATCTCAAATCATAGTTTCTCTCAATATCCTCACAATACATAAAATCACTCAAAATACATCAAACCTAACTAAATACATGGAAATCACGAAATATAAGACCGGAAAACATAGGAATTACATAGTACAAGTCCGCCCTATCAACCACTATGTATATAGATAGAGAGAGAGAGGTTAGAGAGGGAGAGTTTTTCCGGGAAGATGTTCGGGGATTGTAGATGTTTTTGTTGGAGCAGAATTTCCAATTTCTTCAAGCCTGAGCACTAATCCTTCTCCCTCCCGGCCCTGATTCCTCAATGGCCTAAAGGTATGTAATAATTGAGCGTAAAATTCCTGATATTTAATATTTTATGAATGTGGGTAGTTTGATCAAATTTTATTTTAGTGTTCTTTTTTGAATTTATTTCTGAAATTTGGGTTTTGAGCTGATTCTTGAATCTTTGTTTCGGGATGGAGTTTGATTGAGTTATTGATGGTTGTGGGTGATATGTGCAATTTTTTTATTTTTGTAAGAAATGGCTTAGGGTAGTTTTTTTTTTTTTTTTTAATTTGATTGGGTGTTCAAGTTTCTCTATTAAAGTAATCTCTAAATGTAGTTAGAACTGAATGGTTCTCTTTAATTTGTAAATTTTCGTTAAATATAGAAATCTAGCACTTGAACTTTATTTTTTGAGTTACTTTGATTGCTTGATCAGTAAAGTTTCGACTTTCTATTGAGAAGGTTATTGATAACAATCTCTTAAACACGTAGTGAATGGTTCTACTTTGAAGTAACTTTCAAGGGAACGCTTTAATCTTCAGCTATCAGTGATTTTCCTATGGATACTTTTAAAAGTTTTTTTTTTGTGCACACAGAGTTTAAGATTGCAATGCTAAATCTACCTTAAATTAAAAAATTATGTTTATCTTAATGTTCCTTTTTTGTTCTTCTTTAAGTCTCAGTGAATTTGTTTTCAATATCAGGTCTCTTATGGTGAGTGTCTATTTGAACTGATATTTGTCTTTTTTAAATGCTCAGGTCAAGGATTTGCTACCAGAACAATTAATTTAGGAGAAATAGAAGTTACCGAAATCACCAAGTTTGAGTTTATTTTAGGAATCAATTTGTCAAATAACAGCAAAAACGGTGTTGGCTTCTATAAGCCAGTAGGAGTACCAAGTGGATATTTCAGCCTTGGTCATTATTGTCAATCTAATGATAAGCCTTTACGAGGGTTCGTACTCGCAGCTCGGGAAGTGGCCTGAACCCCCGGCTCTTCTCAAGCCCTTGGATTATACATTAGTTTGGAGTCTAGATGATGGAGGTGAAGATAATGTTCATGGATATGGTTACTTCTGGTTACCTCAGACACCTGAGGGGTATAAAGCTTTGGGCTTTGTCGTCACAAATAAGCCCGACAAGCCCGAATTGGAGGACGTCAGATTTGTCCGAGTTGATCTGACTGATCGATGTGAAACTCACCATCTAATACTCAATATGAAGTTTTCACAATTACCGTTCGGAGTTTGGAACACGAGACCCTGTCATCGTGGAATGAATGGGAAAGGTGTTTTAGTAGGTACCTTTTTTGGGAGTAGTGATTGGAGTTCGCCGGAAGAATTAATTATCGCGTGCTTGAAGAATTTAAACTCTGATTTGCACGGGATGCCTAATCTTTACCAGATTCACGCTCTCATTAGGCACTATGGACCCACTCTTTTTTTTCATCCTGACGAGGTCTACTTGCCGTCTTCTGTTTCTTGTTTTTTTTGATAATGGTGCGCTGTTGTACAAGAAGGAAGAGTCTATCAGTGAGAACATTGATGGCGAAGGTTCGAATTTGCCTGCCGGTGGGAAAAATGACGAAAAATATTGGATAGATTTACCAAGCAATGATTCAGAAAAGAGGGTCAAAAATGGAAACTTGGAAAGTTCTAAACTTTACGTTCATGTAAAGCCAGCCTTAGGTGGGACTTTCACTGATATCGCAATGTGGGTATTTTGTCCATTCAATGGGCCCGCAACACTAAAGGTCGGGCTTATGAATATTCTGCTTAGTAAGATTGGGCAGCATGTGGGTGATTGGGAGCACTTCACTCTTCGTGTAAACAACTTCACAGGAGAGCTTTGGAGAATATATTTTTCACAGCATAGTGGCGGTGAATGGGTGGATGTTATTGATTTGGAGTTTATCGAGGGGAATAAAGCACTTAAAAAGTGGGCATGCGAGCTACCCTCATCCTGGGATGTACCTTCAGGGGTCATCAAAGATTGGGATGGGAATCCGGAATGATGCTGCTCGTAGTAAGTTCTATGTGGATTCAAGTGAACGGTATGAGATTGTTGCAGCAGAGTATCTTTATAATGAACTCTACCTAAAGATTTATAAGAAATATTTTCAGCCTGAATATTACTATTAATTAATATTGATTAGTTTCCTGGTGATGCCACCTTATATTGATTCCTCGTGGGTGCTTTAAGTTGAAGAAGTGAAGAATTTATTCCAAGTTGCTCCTGAGATGGAGAAATTTCTATGTGAGCAATTGCTGGATAAGTACCAACCGATTTCAGAGTGCTTAAGAGCTCTCTTCTGTCTTCACAACCTCTGTGGAGCTGGACTGGACCTTACGGTGCTCTTATTCTTGGTTCGTTATCTCTTTGTAGGAGTATATCATATGGGTTACGTGGTGGTGTGATGGGCATTTAAATTTGTTGTTTTCTCGACTTGATTTTATATGGTAAGCTTTGATAAATTGTACATTCACACCTCCTCTCCCCCGGCCCCCACCCATAAGTATAAATGAATTTTTTTGACTTGAGGGTGTAGCTCACTGCATAAATTATTTTTTGGAATTTTCTTCTATTTTGTTTTTTCTTTATTTTGTAATTAGTAATTGAATCTCAATTGGTTAGTTAAACATTTTACAAGAATGTGAGCTAATAGGTCTTAATTTTAGTCTGCTCAAACAGGCAACACAAAGAGAAAGGGAAAATGAGTTTTTTTTTTCTTTTGTTTGTGGGGGTTATGTGTGGAAGTGAATTTCTCGAGTCTTCCATCTCATTTTATTAATCTTCTATGTGTGTATGTGGCAGCACGAGTGTATATATTGGGATATAACTGTGACGACGAGGAGCTTGAAGTTGCTTTGAGGTTTTGCTGATGCTTTATCTCTCTCGCCCTTATGTGGATTTTTGATTCTGGAATGCTGGTAGTTATTTTGATGTAATAAATTTGAATTACTTGAAAGTTTAACGCTGCATAATCCTGGTACTATGTGTGACTTATGTATTAGTCACTTAATTTATAAGGAGAAAGCTTCCTGGCTTATTTCTCTTCTGTTTGAACTTACCATTTTACATAGCGAGACTATTTTGCATCACCGTCCCCTTTGGTCTTCATGCCGGCATACTACTTTTTCTGTCTCAAAAAATAATAGTCTCACTTTGACTTTATGTTGGTCACATTGTGATTGTTTTGCACCCTACATGCCGGCATTGCTTTTTCGTGCCTTTAGTGCCCGGACTTTATATTCCAACTTGTAAGCTAATCTTTTCGAATGAGTTTGCTTTACAATATCATTCAATAATATGAATGCTCGTATCACATGAAATTTCTCAATCATTGACCCTTTATCAAACAAATAAATGAGAAAGACAAGATCAAACAATTTGCACATGTACAAAAATGTCGACATTAGTTGGTATAATGAAAAGCTGAGGGATGGGGCTTCATCAAGAAGTATTATGAAAAGCTGTTCTTAACTACTTTTTTTTTTTTTTTTTTTTCAGGGTGACAGGATTCATCTATATTTTTTAAATGTCTAACTTTGCATAAAATATTATCTTTCCGTAAAATAGGATAGTATTTGGCCCGTGCATTTAACACATGGGTATAGCACTAGTTATAGATAAAGCATCTTACCATCTAAACTGTGTTTATTTCGGTCTATCACGCCAGAAAGATAGGGAAGACCTCAAAACTCATGCGTACAATTCTGATTTGACGACATTAATGTTAGTGATGAGTTGAAGCCTCCAGTATTTTAAATTTTAAGAGAGAGAGAGAAGAGAGAAATATTGAACACGAAGGATTGAGGATTAAAAAAGAAAAGGATAAGAAAAAGAGAGAGAGAGAGAGACAAATGTAAGCACGGGAGTCGTTGCTTGCCATTTACTTTATATAGTAAAAGCCGTCAATAAAACTCCATGAATCATGGGAGACAAAGTACCATGAAATAACCCGCGTCTAAAAACACATTCCCTCCTTTCTTAAAAATAAAAATAATTGACTTAATTATTAATATTATTTCCTCCATTTCAGATAAAGAGTTTACTTTCATTTTATATAAATCAACATAAGACTAAATCAAATACTCCTTCCGTTTCAGGCAAAGAGTCCACTTTCCTTTTATAAAAGTCAATATAAGAATAAATCAAATAAAAAATTTACATACTTTACTTATATTTTAAGAAATAAAATTTCATTAATTAAAAATTATCTTAATAATACTATGGATTACAACTTTAATAACTTTGTAAAGACCACTAGATTTATGTTAATTATTGGTCAAACTTTAGTTTAATTGACAAAAAAAAGTCAAAAGTGGACTTTTTGCCTGAAACAGAGGGAGTAAAAAATTTACATACTTTACTTATGTTTTAAAAAATAAAATTTCATTAATTAAAAACTATCTCAATAATACTATGGATTACAACTTTAATAACTTTGTAAAAATCACTAGATTTATGTTAATTATTGGTCAAAGTTTAGCTTAGTTGACCAAGAAAAGTCAAAAGTGAACTCTTTGCCTGGAACGGAGGGAGTAATATAGTATATAATTTTTTTTAATGTCTATGTATATATGATTCATAATTAAATTAGGAAGAAAAAATAAGGATAAAATAATAAAAATGATATCCTAAAAAAAAATTTCAAACAAAATAATTATTTAAAAACGGACAAAAAAAATAATAATAATTTATGGACGAGGGAGTATATACTTTGAATACTGCTACTCCATTAATTAATTACAAGTTAAATACAGAGGTATCAAATAGTTGAGTTGACGGATATGGACAGCGTCATATGACGACAGACTTAAATTAACAGGCGAGTAAGTACTCAATTGATAATATAGGCATAATTGAGCGTGCATTTACCCATTAATATAAAATTATCAAATGCAAACAAACATAATAAAAATTTGTTTTAACTAAAGTTTTGGATTAAATCTCCACTATAACATATATAAATGTTATTTATAAGATACATAAGTCGTCGTTATAAACACATTGTCACATAGTTAATGTATGAGTAATCAAGTCCAATCGGTAAAAGAAAATCCTAATATGATCTTAAGATGATCAACTACATAAATACAGCATTTAGCATGATCCTAATACTAAGTGACCAATTAGTTTGATAAAACAAGTTTAAAAACCATTCTTCATATAACATATTTGAGACATTCTAAGGGTTAATGTTCATGTTTTCCATTTCTAACAGATAAAATTAATTCTTAAAATTAAAAAAAAAAAAAAGAATAGGAATACAAGAAGGAAAGTCTTTTTTTTTTCTTTTTAAAAGAGGATCAATAGTGGTTCACCACTTACCCCCAGAAAAAAAGTCTTTATCTGACAATGTCAACGACTTAGTCAGACTGATTAAAGTTTGTATTCGCTTTCGTGTGATTGAGACGCTCAAATGCTGCTGGTGACCATTAGGGGTGGTGGGAAAAATCAAAATCGATTGAGAATGTCATATGAATCGAATGAATAAGATGCATGTCAGATAAGCATAGTATAATTTTGCTACTGCCCTCATGTAAAATGCTTTTCTCTGGCAACCATCATTTGTCATATTTTAGCAACTGTTTGGCCGATTTTGTCAAAATTTGAGGAAAATGACCGAATGCGCCCATTTATGGCCGGCGTACGCCCATAAGAATTAGTGGTTTGAAACAAACATGACCGCCATATATGCCCACTAACAATATATTATGTGCACGTATCTATTAATTTGTGGGTGGACAAGGTATAGGCAAAAATTGTCACCCCATTCTAAATAAAATAAAATTATCTCATTTTCTTGTTTGATTTATCCCTAAAAGTTAATTTAATTTCTAAAATTAAATATAATTTCAATGCAATTTAAAGAAGTTACAAACTGATTCTCGAAATAAAAACCAAATTACAAACATATGAAGCAACAAACTTAAAAAATTCAACTTATTAAATGAAACTATTACTCCCTCCGTCGCTAAATTATTGTCTTTCTTTCTTTTTTTCTCCGTCCTAAAATAATTTTCTTGTTTGAAAACTTTCATTATTAGGGCATCACTTTTACCATTTTACCCTTACTTTTTCTCCAACTTTAATTATGGGCTATAAACACATGGACATTAAAGAAAATTACACATTATACTAATATTAATAATCAAGTCAATCTTTTTTTTTAATCCATATATCGGGTCAAATAAGATAATAATTAAAGGACGGAGAGAGTACTTGTTTTGGCGGAGGGAGGGATTATGACGGGTGCAATGCTTGTGCATTTATTTTTCGTTTACAGTAGTAGTGTATAATTAAAAGTTTTTAATTTTTTTTTTTGTTTTTCAAAGGTGTCCCTGGGGCTGAAAGTCAAAGACTAATTTTTGAGTCGGGTAGAACTATAAGTGGCGGTAAAAGCTCTACCAACAAGTTTTTAACACAGGTCCGAGATATATGATTAAGCTGGAAAGCCCCATTACCAGTTGATCTACGCGCTTATTTGTTAGAGCATCACCAATACAAATGTGAATATGAAAAAATTGGGTGTCACCTAGAATTTACACATTTTTTAAAGAAAAAAAAAAACTCTTCAATGCAATTGTAAAATATAATGTGTCAACTAAATTGTTTCCTATTGGTTATTAGATAATTGATTTTTTAACTTCCAATGCACATTGTGAAGTCACATCTCCACAGTTGCATCATGAAGAGTTTTTTTTCTTTGAAAAATATGTAAATTCTAGGTGATACCCAATTTTTTCACATTCACATTTGCATTGGTGATGCTCTTAGTAGTATATAATTAAAAGATGAGTACTAGTTATCAATTAAGTTATGGAATAGCTTTTTAAGAAAGCGCTATTAACACCCAATTTTCTTATAAATACACCAATTCTCTTAATACACTCTCCACAATAATTTTACACCAACCTAATTACTAAATATACCATCACACATTTCTTATTTTACCCCTCTCAATTAATTCACTCTAAACCTAACCCACACCCTCCTCTCTCCCTCACGGCAACCCTTCCTCTTCCCCTCCCCCTTACGTGCTGGAGTGAGGCCTCCCCCCATCACCGTTCTGTTTCCTTTCCTTCTTTGTTCTTCACCGCCCCCTCCCCCTAATTTTTTTTTTTTTTCAGTCTTTCTTTCTTTTCCTCCCCTCTTCCTTCTCTCCTTTAGGGAGAGAAAGAGAAGGGGGAGGGAGAGAGAAAGAGAAAAGAAAGAAGAAAATAAGAAAACAAAAGGGTAAATGATATTAACTTATTTTTAAACGATAACAATTTTTTAATTAATTTTAAGAGTGTATTTAAAGAAAAGGGGTTGTTTTAATAGCGGCCCCCCCTCCCCACCCTACCTTTTATTACCCGAAAATTTGGTAGTAATGATTATGCACTAATGATCGGTAATGAGGACAAGCAAGAAAAACGAGAGAAGGCTTTATTTGACTCCTTCAACATTATAATAGTGGTATTTTTTACTACCTTCGTCTTAAAATAAATATCATTTAAAAAAATTTATCTTAAAATAATTGTTGTTATAAGATTTAAAAATATTTACTTATATTTTACCAAAATTATTCTTATTTACTACTTTTATTAAAAAGGATTGTTAAGAAGAAAAAAAAAAATACTCATACTAGATTGGTCTTTCTTTTAACTTTCTTAATTTTTGTGTAAATTATTAAAACGGCATTTATTTTAACAGAGATAGTATCAGCTTACAGATCAATTGGTATAATGCTAGTACGTAATAGTAACGGATAAAAAAATATTCGTGTAAAATATTTGCAAGTTTAATTAGTTATTTAACTTGACTATCTTTTTGACTTAATATTTATGGCCGTTAACGGGTGGGGAGTGTTTAGTTGCATGCGCGTTGAATTAGTAAATTTTAGATGTAGTTGGTTTTCTTTCTTTGTGCTTCAAACACTACTACCCTTTATGGGTTGAGTTGAATTTTTTCTTACTACCTTGTTTCTTTCCATAATTAATATTGCCATGCACTCAGTTAGTGCTAGTTTTTTCCTTTTAATTGGACGGACTTTAAAAAAAGGTAAAAATTGAGAAATAATGTTTTACGGGTATTTTCTCTAAAATGTATCTTTCTGACCAACCCATCATGTGTTGGACATCGTTTTGAGTGGCAGGTTTTGAAAGAAGAAATAAAGCGGGTTAGATCGGTTCGAATTAAATTTGAAAATTTTATGAACTGTACAGTTCGGTTCGATTTGCAATTTTTGATGTCGAATCAAACAGGTAGATAATAATTGCTAATTTATTTTTATTTGAAATTTAAATATATATATATATATATATATATATATATATTGAAGTTGGTGAGGAGGCATTTGATAGTGTCACATCACCTTCCTTTGAATTTCTCTCAATTCTCATGCATGCAAGTAAGCTTGACTTTTTGAGTGAGATGACTTTTTATTTTTAAGTCATTAGCTAATAATTATACCTAATAATAATAGGTTTGACAATATGTATTACTATTAGGTAATACCTTCTTCTAATTATAATAGGAGAAGAACTTTAACTTTTGACAAGGAAATGAAAAGCATGGAAAACAAAACAAAATAATTTTGCCAATGAAATAAGAACTCAAACCTTTAAAAATATGAATATACACCTTAAACCAACTCAACCAATTATAATATGTTAACATTTTAAAATAATATTAAATTATTTTATAATATAAACTAACTAATTTTTATTTTTATAAATACTACTCTCTCCATGTAAAATTATGGGTCTCATATTCTTATTTAAAACCTCCTAAAATAATATCTATGATATGTTATACATATCAACAAAATTTTAAATCTTTTCATTCAAAACTGATGTTTTTTTTTTAAATATTATAAATGTAAATGTATTCGTGAAGGTTCCAATTTTCTGATTTTTCTTGTTTTGATCGAAGTTGAGGATATCTATACGATTTAATTTCGCATCGGTGCTTTTGTGTGTTAAAGATGACTGCTCATCACTAGACGAAGCTATTGAACTATTTGATTAAAAAGTTGAATATAAAGACACGAGTAAAATTAATATTTTGTTTTAATTTAATGGCTAAATTAACGTCCGTCTAAAAATAGACTCGATTGCATCAAAACTTAAGTAAAATTTAAAGTGTAATTTTAAAGTTTCAGTGACCAAATTATAATTTTACAAAAACTTCAATGACCTAGATGTACCTTTTGACATTATACTCATAATCCTTTTTGGTAGGGCTGAGGGCCGAATAAAAATATGGGTATCTTTCTTTTCACACACAATTTTCCAACGCACTCCACAAGACCTCCTCCCCCACCACCCCCCGCACCACCACCACCACAAGTCAAGGTAAATTAAAGAGCCAAAAGATAGTGATAAGCAATAACGTAGTAAGTGAGTAAGTGACCTTAATATTGAATGGAGGACTTGCACCCTTTGCTTAAGCAACTGTACCTGGGCAATGGTTAGTATCTAGATTAGATTGTTACTTACTGTACATTAAATTGGAGGCAGACTCTGGCCCAGCTAGGGATAGCATGTTTTCAACCATGGGCCATGACACGCCTCGGCCGTAACAGTAATTTGATTACAGAAAAGAAAATCAATGAAGAAGATTGATGAACATTGAAGATTCAAGAAGGAAGAACAAAGAGAGAAAGGAGAGAGAATCTGTATCTCTGATATTGATGTTTTTTAATTGTGAACTTAACATATACTCCCTCCCTTTCAACCAAATTGTTTAAGTTTAAAAAGTAAAATAATTAATGGATATATTAGTATTATTAGAGTTAATTATCATTATAAAAATATTTAATTACAACCAAGATGCTTACAACACAATTGGAGAGTATAGATGAAATGTTATGAACATTATAAGCATAATTTTTTAAAGTGAACTCTTTTAGTGGAACATTCCAAAATAGTATAGTGGACTCTTTACATAGAATGTAGATAATATTATTATTATTTTTTTTTAAATCTTAAAATACGTAATTCATATTAATTTAAAAGTAATACAAATTACGTATTTTATAATTTTAAAAATAAATAAATAAATGTAAGTTAAATTTATATTTAAAATTTTTTCTTATTAATAAAAAAATAATTAAACAAAACGATTATTTAGGTCTGAGGAAGCAGTACAATGGAATCAAAGAGACAGGTGGAGCACACTCCTAACAACTCCCTGAATATGAGCTAACTGACTAACTAATTTTCAAACCTCCAATTAAAACCCTAACTAACTTTGCTCAGTAAGTGTACTTTGGACTTTCCAATAACTACACTCGTTACTCGCTCACCCTGAAGTTGTGGCTTGTTTGTTCTGGTTGATGTCCTTAACATCCTCCAACTGGAAGGGAGAAATCTATATCTATATATATATATATATATATATATATATATATATATATATATATATATAAAAGATACTCATCCGTCCCACAATATATATATATATAAAAGATACGCATCCGTCCCACAATATATATATATAAGATACTCATCCGTCCCACAATATCTATATAAGATACTCATCCGTTCCACAATTATTGTTTTACTTTTTTTTTTTTGTCCAAATAAAATTGTCTTGTTTGAAAGTTTTTATTTTAAGACATCATTTTTATAATTTTATATATATATTTTTTCATACTTTTATTATAAACTACATACACATAAATTTTAAAAAAATTATACATTATATCAATATTAATAATCAAACTAATTATTTTTCTTAATCAATGTATCGAATCATACACGATAATAATTTAAGGACGAAAGGAATATTACTTTATTATATTTTCTTCACTTTGTATTATGCTTTATGAATGAAAGGTCCATAATTTAACGGAACTTTTTATATGGAAGTTTGGTAATTCAAGTCTTACTAATGCATAACTTAAGTAGTTTACTACATGCTATCTTATTGTGTAGCATATCATCGTTTAATTTTTTTATTATTTAAAGAACATAGAACTGTTAAATTATGTACACATGTGGTTTCGACCTGTTAGATATTCAGTCCCCAATTTTTACCAGTTCCGAATTACTGGCAAGTATCTAATTTTTTCAAACTTTGTAGTATTATTTCATCTGAATTAGAATCGAGTGATTCTTGAATCTAACTTGATTAATTTTTCAAGATATTTTTACAATAAACAAGGTTTCAAAAGCTAAATCCCTATGTGTCGCTGCAGAAGTCGTGTTTGCCGTTATAATAGTATTTGTAATAATAATTATTGTGTTTCCATCCCGACGAATATATAGATTGATTTTAAGTCAATTGTGATTGTGCATAGATCGAATTCTATTCTTAAATTTAAACACTTTGGATTAAGGTTTAAGGAAGAAAGGTAAAGAATTTTGTCTCTGCTCATTTCGTTACCATTTGTTCTTGTTTTCATTTTGATTGCTTTATTTGTTTCATTATACATGTTAAGCGTTAAACTTGTTTCATTATTCAACTCGATTTTGTTATTTTTATTGTATTCTCTATCAACAACACTTTGTTATGTGATAGCTGTGAACTGGGCGGATCCATGTTTAGAGGGGGGGGGGCACATGATCGACCCCACTAAATTTTTTTTTACATTACAAATATGATGTAGTTTTGTATAATGACCTAACTCAAAATTGAATGTGTGATCAATTTTTAAAGGATTCTCTTGTATGTTTTATTGAAAAAGATTTCTTTAGAAGCATTACAAATGATAATGTGATTAAACGTGTTCAAAGTATGAAAATGCGTAGAGGACAATTGTGATTTCTAAGCTTTTTATGGAATAGTAAAAATTTATGACCCCACTGAAATATTTTTTTGGATCCGCCACTGATTGTGAACTCTTGTGCACTATAATTGACAGTAGAGATTGTTTTTTGTGATCATTGTGGACTCCTTAGGCACTTTACTTGCATTCAAGGCTGTGATTTTATATCGTCGCGCTTGTTGTGATTCCGCTATATACAATGAGCTTTTGATGCAGCTTACGATGCTTGTGATAGCTTCACTTTTCAGTACTGCTCCAGCATGAGTTGTTGATTTTGTTGTGTCGATTGTTTAGTAATGAGTGTCACGGAGAGAACTGCAAACAATGTGCGTGTGTGTGTGGCCAAGTTGTTAGTAGCTAGTCACATATCTGATGCGGGATGGTGGTCACATAGCTTACCATCCCTCCTCCTTAAATTATTAAGATAAAAATTTAGAAAATACCATCGTACGAGTCTTTTCTGTAAGACAGATCTTCCTGAACCAACCCACCGTGTGTTGGTGAATTGAGTTGTACGAGAGAGTGAAAATCCGTCTTACGAATTAGGATCTAGAAGTAAGTATCACACGAGACTTACTCAATCATTAATGTCTTCGTCAAGCCCAAACAGTCCACAAGATCCTTCTTAGTACATAGTCCACCCCATATTGCTTAATCTCAAGTTATTCATTGCTAATATCAAGCACATATAAGTCAAGCACATAACTCCTACTTATCCAATGTAGGATTGGGGCTCTTACAACTTAACATCATATATGTCAAAATTTGTATGAGATCGTTTTGTGGTAAAACGGTGTCATTTTTGACCTTAAAAGTGTCAATTTGTATTTTAAATGTTTTCACTTTTTTTTACTTAAAGATTGTTACCATTGGACTTAAAAGTATCACTTTTGGTTTTAAAAGTGTCACTTTGTAGGTCAATAGTGACACTTTTAGGGAAAAGTGATACTCCCTCCGTTTGCAAAAGTCACTATATTATTTTGAGATATTTTATTTTAAGAGTCCACTATCTAAAATTATGTCTTGACTTTCTATTAACTTTTCAACTCTATCCTTCCAATCTGGTATAAACATGTTGAATATGTTTAAGTATTTTGTAATTATGACTAACTCCAATGGTATTTATATATTTCTTAATAATTAGACTTTTAAAATATAGACTTTTAGGTGGAACGGAGAGAGTAACATTTAAGATACAAAATAACACTTTTAAGAGCTAAAGTGAATCCGTCCTGCCGTAAACTAATCTTAATAGGAAACCTTCTCATCATATATTACTTAGAATATGCAACTAACAAGATGTGAAACGACAAATTACCCAATAGATATCTTGATAATGACCTTAATTTCTTTGTTTTCAGTTGTCCATCTTTTGCATCAATTAGGCGGATTCTAAGTTCTTTATCCAATAGGTATATTCAAAATCCAAAATGTGCGTAGAACTAATAATTAGCCTAATCCAAAATTCCAAATGGCGTGGTCATGTTTTAGGGAACCTAATTTGTGCTCGAAGTTAACATTATTATGAATCCGCGACTTCTTTACTTTATTTGTACTTATAAATAAATAATTGACAAAAATGGCCGTAACAATCGCATAAATTCAGTTTCTAAAAGACACGATGATCAGCCTAACTCGCTACGATCGGGATTAACTATGTGTATTAAGCAAAATTATATCGAGAAATGATCATTTATAATCGGCAAAGCCATGGTTAAACCTGGTATTATTGATAAATAAAATTGCATAAATTATAGTAAGATGTAGACATCTCTAGTTGTATTTTTTTGATCACGACAACTTGGATATATTAATTTACCTACAATAGTATATGTTTTTTGAGTGTTAGAAAAGTTACGAGGATTTTTGACAAAAACATAGAATATGTCTCAACTCAAGTTCAATTTTCCTTCTCTTCAAAATAATAAATTAATTAATTTTCCTGTCCAAGCGAATCAAACTTCTCGGCCATACCATACTGTTTTTTCGGGGCCATACATTTTTTTAATTAAATTTTGATCAAAAATTTATAAGCATTTACTTATCCTTACCAAGTTTTAAAAACTGTTATCGATAGTATTCTTATTGTTGTATTAATTAATGATTAAAACTTTGATTACCTAAGACTGAATATGTCAATTACTGATTCAGTATTGTCTTATGTTGACTTTTCATTAGAAAATTGAGACTATTCTTTGAGACGGAGAGAGTATTTACTTTTTTCTCTTTTTAACTAGCAGTGATATTTTGAGATGAAATGAGTATATGGCCAAACTAACTTCATTAATATCTAATAGTAATTAAATAAATGACACTTACTAAGAAACGAGCTTAAACAAAAGACAAATGGTATTACGAGATCGAGCTTGTGGTATCACTACAAGTTTTATTGTTAGTGTCATTGGATAAATTTGTCCTCAATGTAATAAATTGAACCAACGGTGTATAAATCTAAGTTGATTTAATCTAACGCACTAGCACTAAAGCTTTAATTTTAATAATACTACAAACTCGAGCTCGTAATATCGTACCTCAATAAAAAAAAAAAGAACACTTTTTAAAAAATAATTTCTAAGGGTCAATTTTACCATATGAGCCATGCTAACGCACGTCTTATGTTTTTTTTTTTCTTTCAAAATTTGAGAAACATCTTATGATTAAGCAAATGAATCATTTTAGTTTCTTTGACTCCTAAAATGTTTTTTTTTTCAAATAAACCTCATTTTCAGGTATAGCCAGACGAAGCAATTCTTGTCCACTATATTTTGTTGCGGCAGTTTCGGAAAAATGTTTGAAGTTTGAGCCAAAAATGGCATTAGATTAGAGTTATTGTTCACCTACTTCACGTGGGGTTGTCCATTGAAAAGCTTCAGTTTTGGACTAATCCAGTTATGAGCAACCACCACTAGACATGCCCAAACGGTTTGGAACCGGCGGTTCGAATCGGAACCGAACCGTCCAAAAAATCGCATAAACCGGAACCGTGAGGAACCAACCCCTTGAACCGGAACCGCCGTTACAGTTTGATTTCAATTTCTCAAAACCGTGAACCGCCGTTTGAACGGGAACCGAACCGCCGGTTCCAAACCGTGAAAAATCGTCAAAATTTAAATTTTTAATTTTGAAATTGCCTTATTTACTCTATAATTTCAAAAATGAAAAGTTTACAAAGCTTCAAAAATTCAAAAAATGCTTTGTATAAAGTTTTAAGATGAAATATTTTTTTAAAAATATTATAAGAAAATATTAAAAAAATAATTAAAAATTACGGTTTAGAACCGAAACCGGAACCGCTTAGGTTGAACGAACGAACCGTGATTTGTCGGTTCGGTTACGGTTTGTTGTCTGCGTTTTGGAACCGGCGGTTCGGAACCGAACCGCGGTTCGAACCGTTGGGCATGTCTAACCACCACCCAACCGTAGCATTACTATTTTGGACTAATCAAATGTTTGTACTAGTAATTTACTCGCTGCTCTCTTATTTAGTTTAGGGTGTTTTAGAATAATATTATATGATATTCAAATTTTCATGATTGATTTATTATTTTACTTGATTAATGATTGTGATACTTTATGCCCGTTTTGATAAATAAACTCTAACATCTTTAAGTTAGCATGTTTCCTCAGACTTGGAGATTGTTGGTTTTTCAGATATTACCTAATGAATGTAATTATAATTAGAAAATTTGTCATATTTTTGAAAGAACCGATTCACAAACTTGTTTTGCAATTACCAATAACTGGAATTCACATTCAACTAATTCGTCAACCACAACAATACTTAAATATCTTACCTTAGATTGGAATGGACTCAAATTTGATCACATGTATGAGAAAGATGAATTAAGTTATCAACTCAATCATAACATATATATATATTTTTTATTCCAAATAAACATTTTTTGTTGGTCTTGTATAACAAAAAAATAGCCAATAACTTGTTTGTGAAGCAATTCGACATAGAGTAACCTTTCACTATCTTGAGTTTATCATTATATTTGCTTTATCAAGTCATTGAACTCTAACAACTACAAACCAAATCCATAATGACTCTTAAATTTTATGTATAGCCATGAAAATCTTATAAGCTTATACTCTGTCAATAGCTAAAGTAGATTAAGACCTTAAAATTTATAAATGAAGTACAATCAAGTATAGCTTGCAGAAGAAGTATTGCAATAGAGGATACTTTAGTCAGTATTATATATGAGACATATGAAGGTTGTTTGATTGTAGTTAAGTTTGGCTTAAGGTACGTATTTGTTAATGTTTTCTTCACGGATAAATCATATGTAAGGAAGTTTATAGGTTCCAAATGGTTTTGTAATTGATTTTAAAAATTCGTTAATAAATTAGAGGTCTCGTAAAAGTTATTTTCTTTAATTAGTATGAGGTTATTGTAGCGAACAATGAAAATTAACTACACTTTTTATAATTATTTGGATCGAGATAGCAATTAAATGTTTAGACATTTTATGTACTAAATATATTTAGATATTTGCACCAAAAATATTTAAGACATTAAAAATATAATTAAAAAAAAAAGTACTATGGACGGAATAATTGAAAAAATTTGTAATACATATTTTAATATATCACATATTTTGATATTTCACAAAAATACTTATCAAAATAAGTGTATAATACAGTATATGGGTCACGTGGCCCTCTAAACTAAGATATATATAGTATTTTGATTAAATATATATAATATAAATGGTTGAGTTGGTTTAAGCTCAGAATATAGGCTAGGGGGGTTTGAATAGCATATATGACCTTCTTTTAAAATTGTATCCAAATTTGAAATTTCCTTAAGAACAAAGATAAAATGTTTATCGGGTCAAATCAATGTCCTTGGAAAGCAACTCTACTGGTGTAAGAACGACAGATTTGCTTCAGCAGACTTTAGCTACTCTGTCACAGTAGACTTTAAAAGACTCCTGAAAAATTGATGTTATAATATTTTCTGGTACATATGAGTTGAGCAGCGAAAATACTTGTAGCAAATATATATAACACAGAAAATCAAAGTGGCTGTAATTAGATTAATATAAGTACAACATAACAACAAACTTAAATCTTCATAAGCTTCAACTATCTTTTTCATGAACAGATTGCTTAATATGTAAAGACATATAATACAACAAAGATAAGTAAATGATGAATGTAGAAAAATATAATTTATATTAAAATTCAGTAGAGGTTTACTCAAAGGTGAACATGCATAATACATCAACCTAGACTCTCTAACTTAGCAACCTTCCAGAGTTTCATGGAAATGAAGACAGGGAAAAGGGAAGACATGTATGAGAACTCTCACCTTGGTACTTCCAAATATTCTAGGAAAAGGGAAATGGCAGTGCCAATGTGAGAATGATGTGAGAAGACAATATTATGGGTTGTTTAGTTAGAAAATAACTTAACAACTGACTGACAATCACTCGACCAACTATGATGATTCTTTATTACACAACCGACAACTCTTGCAATGGAGTGCAAGTCTGCCGGTATGAATGGAATGTGGATTATTAGCTTGTGATCTTCATCGAACATCTTCAAGCAAGTTTTGTCTTCAATAACGTCAGGCTGGAATGCTTAATCTCTTGCAGTAGATTTGGAGTCTAGGAGCAGTAGAGACTGAGTCTTTCAAAGGAAGAAAGAACTCAAGTCAAGAAATAAGTTCTTGACTAAGCGAAGCTTCTTGCCTTAAGAATTTCTGATCACTCTCACACAAAGTGTTTGTTCTTACACTTGTGTTTTTCTCACTCTGTCAAGTTCTTATTTCTTTGAGTTTCTCACTTATTTTCAGAGAGGGACAATATATTTCTTTTATAGGCAGAGAGGTAATAGATTCGTTGGGATTTTGAATAGATTTCTAACCGTTGGAGTGTTCGTCTTTCAATGCATCAGAGTGCATTTTATGAACTGTTGGTTAAAGAAATTTTCACAAAGATCTTGTCTTGAAATCTGTCCGGTGAATCATGATGGATGTGACTTGACGTTCGGGCCTGAGTTTTACTGTAGCTGGTCTTGTGATTTATCTTAAAAACTGGGATCAAGCACAGAAGAGGAAATATCCAATGGATGGGAGTGAAGGCTCAGATATCTACGCGTATCTTCAAGTTGATAAGATAATCTCGTAAAAATGTGCTATGCGAATCATTGTAAACTTGACTGTTTAGAGAACGACTGATTTTCCTCTTTGAACTCAGCAATACTCTTTCAATAGATTTGTAGAGAACTGAGCTAATAGTAAAATATTAGCTGTTATGATCTCTGCTGGTAGAGTGTCTATTGCTGAGATATCTGCTGGTACTAACACTTGTAGAGCTAATCCATTTGAGAGGTCATCATCGGTTGGTAAGACAAAGACTTGGATATGTACAAAGACTTCCTAGTCTAATGACCTATACAATGTTTCAACGAGTTGTCATACTAACCGGTATGCAGCCCTTTTAGCTACTCATGGAACATGCGTTGTAATGGTAACAAGCAAATAACCAGTTTGAAATATGCAAATATATATATAACAAATGTTGTGCAGGCATATTCTTAACACTGGGTGTTTAAATTTAAAAAGAGTGTGGGTTCAAATCTTAATGACAAAATAATTACTGTTTTGTTTTTCTAGCTTTTCATTTCATTGTCAATAGCTAAAGTTTCTCTACTGATGTATTTGAAGAATGTTACATACTATAATATCATATCATACCTATAGTTTTATAGGTAAAACTATTAACTAATGACATCCTCCTTAAAATTTCAAAAGTCAAGCCTTAAGAATGAAGATTTAACAACTATGATTGAGGTGACAAATATATATATATATATATATATATATATATATTTGGTAAACCCATTAAACTTGAGTATAATCTTCTGAAATATAAATAATATTCACATGTACCTGTGGCTGCTAATTAAACGAATTGAGCAAGTTTGGGATCAACTCGTGATCGGCTCGTATAAAAGCTCGAGCTTGGCTCGAGCTTGAGTGTAAATGAGTGAAGCTTGAGTATTATGACAAACTCGATTGTGTAGTAAGCTCGAACTTGACAAAGCAAAGCTCGGCTCAAGATCGACTCGTTTGGCTTGGCTCATGAATCATATTTAATAAAATATTTGCTATATACCACGATTTATTTATATATTTAATTTTAGTAAAAATAGGGATATTATGTTTATATAGATGGCGGCTACCGCAAAAAATATTGATTTATTTGTGCTTTTACGATGACAAAAATATGTAAGCTTGAGTAAGAAATAAAGTGACAATTAGTTAACTTAGTTTAATATTTACTTTTTTTTGTCATTCAATTCAAACTCGGTTTGGGCTCGGCTCGAACTCGTAGTTCATAAATAAGCTTGTGAGCCGACAAAGTTTCAGCAGAATCAAACCCACACACCTTCTTTGAAACTCGCCTCGAGCTCGAAAAATTATTGAATAAGCTAAGTTCAAACATATCAAGCTTAACTCAACTCAGCTAGATTACTATTCCTCTATATATATATATATATATATATATATATATATATATCCAAGTAAATGGGACATGTTTTCAGACTAAAATCTAGACGAATCAACTGTTAACATATATAATTAAATAATTAATGGTGTAAATCGCATTTCATTCCAGCAGCTCTTTTTGTCTTTTGCCTTGTCTAGTTAGTAGTTAGTTCCTGAAATGCAATATAAATAATTATTATTTCTTTTTTGATAATCTAATAATTAAATTAATTATTACAGTAAGTCTTAAGAGATTGCATATGTGCTATATATATATATTCTTCACAAGCAGTATCTACTAAGGTCAACATTGCTATGCGAACTCAAATCGTTATTACTCAAGCATAAATATAATGGGAGTACTGTTACTTACCAATACCATTTTAGAAAAGAAAAAAAAAAAAAAAAAAGTCATCTTAAAAAGCTTCATATCCTAAATGTTTCAAATATAAATTTTCAATTTAAAAAAGTCTCAAAGTTAAATTCTTAATACTGAATAATAATAATAATAATAATAATAATAATAATAATAATAATAATAATAATATTAATATTAATAATAATCTTAATAATAATAATATTAATATTGATAATAATCTTAATAATAACAATGATAATAATAATATATATTAATAACAGAAACAATAATAATTAAAAAAATACAGTAGTAATAATAATATTAGCATCAAACATTTTGTTGTTGTTGTTATTATTATTATTATTATTATTATTATTATTATTATTATTATTATTATTATTATTATTATTATTATTATTCATGTAGATTAAAACATTTAACTATTCATGTCGAGTAAAACATATTTCAATACCTTTACTGACTTGACTAATTTTGGTAATTGTTCCCAGTACTTGTACTACTATCAAATAGAGGCAGGTTGGACTTGGGAGGGTTTTCTTTCTATTTCGAGTAGTCAACCGTATAATCATGGGTGAATATCTACTACTCCCTCCGTCCCTAAATTATTGTCTGGGTTGATTCGGCACACGAATTAAGAAAATTCAATTGACTTGATTATTAATATTAGAATAGTATTGAAAAAGTGTGTTGTTTCCTTTAATGCCCATGTGTATGTGGCCCATAATTAAAGTAGGAAAAAAAAGTAAGGGTAAAATAGTAAAAATGATGTTCTAAAAAGGAAAGTTTCAAACAAGACAATTATTTTGGGACGGACGAAAAAGGAAAGAAAGACAATAATTTAGGGACAGAGGGAGTATGTTTTTTTTTTTGGGATAATGACACTACAAGTCCCTCAACTATGGTCGATTCCACCATTAGTCCTTTAACAGATTTTTTTCAAATTTTTGTCCCTTGACTATGAAAATTAGACACGGTTGGTCCTTTTGGTGGATGCCGTTAGTATTTTTCCGTTAAGTTTGTCTTGTGCCCAACACGAGACTTTAGTTAAGGGCATTTAAGAAATTTCACATGCAAAGATATTTTTTAATAATTAAAACAAAATTTTTTTCTCTCTCTCTCCAAAAGCCCACAACACCCTTCGCCTACCAACCAACCCGCTTACTATGTGACTTGAGAAAATCACAAACATGATGTCACTGATACTCTGAAGATTGAAGAAGCTCTTCTTAGAAATCGTACTAATATAAATCAGGAACCACTGTGTGTCTGTGTGAGAGAGAAAAAGATGAAGTTCTCTCTAAAACTCCAAGACCTCCACCACAACACCGCCGTCACCACCCAAACTCCACTCCTCCTACGTGCCAAAATCCCCATCACTGTCTTCGGGCTCCCTTTCCTCTCCGCCTTCTCCGCCATCGACAATCCCTCCAACCTCTCCCTCTCTCTCCGAACCAACTTCCCCTCTGCCCCCACCCTCCAACTCTCCTATACTCCCACCAACCCCGCCACCTCCACCGGAACCACCATAGCGACGCCTCTCACTCTCACCCTCAAATCGGGCGTCAACCTCTACGGCTCCTCGAATAACTCCCCTCTCATTATATCCGCCCATTTTTCATTCTCCCCTAATAATTATAACCCTAACCCTACTTTCTCTCTTCAATTCAAACCCTAAATTGGTTCTTTCTCTTTCCGCAAAACCACCGTTTCCTACCCTAACCCTAACCCTAAGCCCAATTTTGATATGGGTTCATTTGGGTTTGTGCCATTGGATAGGCCTGGGGGTTTTAAGGACTTGACAATGGATTCTGTTACTGCCAAGGATTCGATTTTTTCGGGTATTTTGGTGATAGCCAAGACCGAATTGCCGGTGACAAAGCGGGTGGCGGTTAATTTGAGGTGGGGGGTTAATGTGCCAGGGGATTATGGGAAGCAGTTGCCTTATCTGAGAGTGAATAAGATTGGGATTGAAAGGATTGATGAGGTGAAGGACGAAAAAGGGGTGAAGGGGAAAGAGAGTATTGTGTGGGTGTGTGGTGTCTTTGGATGTGTGTGTGTGTGTGCGTGTGTGTCTGTGAGAGAGAGAGATAGAGAAAGAGAGTGTGTGTGGGTGTGGGTGTGTTTGAAGATGAAGTTGAAATTCCAACAATGCCCTTAACCAAAGTCATGTGAGAGGCACATGATAGACTTAACGGGAAAATACTAACGGCATCCACCAAAAGGACCAACCGTGTCTAATTTTCATAGTCAAGGGACAAAAATATGAAAAAATTTTGTTAAGGGACTAATGGTGAAATCGTCCATAGTCGAGGGACTAGTAGTGTCATTATCCCTTTTTTTTTGCTAACAATATTCTTACCTATATTAATTACCAGTTAAATTTTTCTTGTGAGGGAACTCTCTCTCTCTCTCTCTCTCTCTCTCTCTCTCTCTCTCTTTATATATATATATATATATATATATATATATAAAAAAATTTTTATACCCGTATATCTTAATTTAATTGAATTAGATTTATAAAATCATTACTATTTGGAGTAAAAAGTTAGAGAAGAACGCCCTATATACGGAGTGCCCTAGTGAATACACTTGCTTAATAGTAGTTGGATATATGTAAACTTTCCTATTTTCTATTGTTAATGGGTAGTTTAATTGGATAGAAGGCTTTTTAAGGAAACTTTTGTTAGCTCGAGTTCCATGATGTGTTCGTGAGGAATCTTCAAAATTCGGACAGATGTTTTGTCTTTGACCAATCTACAAAAATGAATTATTTGAGAGTTATTGTCAAATAGTAGTAAATTACTCACCACGTCCCGAATAAATATTCCTATTTTCTATTTTAAGATGTCCCAACTAATATTCCTAAACACTTTTGATTTACCTATTCTCTACCATTTTTTCTAATATACCCTTAAAGCTTAATTTATTATAACATATCCCAAATAAACCCAACTATTTAAAATAGTTAAACTCAATTAATGTTCATGGGTATTATTGTCAGAACACATTTTACAGCACATCATTAATTATGTTTATTAATTCCTGTGTTTTATCCACTAGAAACATTTATCTGAAACGGAAGGAGTATATTAATTGTAAAGGTGATATTACTAACGTAGTATCACACTTAATATTGACTTAAAAATATATTGAGTTTAACGGTAATATTGCTGACGACATGGTATCGTAATTAATATCGACTCGCTAAATATAAATAAAAGAAACAAAAAGGGGGGTGGGGGATCATTTATTCAAATCCTTTTCTGTAATTCCGGTGGGTTGTTGTATCAGCCTTCAATGCCTTTGCCTTGTTCAATTCATTATTATGAACACATCACGCTTTTCAACGATATCTCCTAAGAAAATACTTAGGAAATATAATCAAAATCTCATCCTGAAAATAATTCAAAAATTTACACATGGATTTAAAACCCCAAAAACTTATTACTCGTAGTATAGAAGATCAAAACAGCAAATCACAGGCCCTTTTAGTCAAACGTTTTCGTCTTCAGAAAATGTCAAACTCTCTCTCTCAAATTAATGTGTATAAATAAGAGATATATGCTGCGGAACCCGTTCTCACTCCATACTTGGGAATCAAATTTCTGATATCTCTCTCTCTCTCTTTCACACACACACACACACTAACACACATCAATAGAAGAGATGGCCGAGGCAAGAGAAGCTAATGGCAATCATGGGGTGACCTTGAATATAAAAGATGGTGATAATACCCATCATGAAGAAGGCTCTGGAGGTTGCTTTGTCAGTGTTCCTTTTATACAAAAGGTGATCCCCTTTTCTTTTCTTTTCTATATCGGAGTAACTAATATTCGCTCCGACATCCAAATTGAGCGTCGGTTTATGTTCATAAATATGAACAAAAATCACACTCGTTTTCTTGTAAACTCTAAACTCACTCCTTTTCTTTTTCCCATTCTGCTCCAACTAAAACTTACCATATCAATTATCTTATATGGAGAGATGTGGGGATTTTTAATATTATTTATTTTTCAAGAAAATTCGTAACGATGATGTCTCCCTAAATCCCACAACTTGCTGGTAAGATTGGAACTCGCGACCATATGCAATATACGATGAGCTTTATCGACTAAACCTAACATTAATCTCGACATAGAAACTTAGTACTACCATTTAAAGTACGAATTTCAGACACCATTTAGTATAAGCATTGGTTGTTAAAAAAATAAATAGTACTATAAGATTTGAAAATTAAGGGTACTTCTTTCTGTTTTGGTAACCATAGATATAACTTGTTTTTTTCGTTTTTGCTTTCCAAAAGTGTGTTGCACGTAGACCTAAGTCTAATTTTTTCCAAGTTGGGTTTTAATCTATTTCAATCTTATCTCTAGATGGTACAGAATACAGACATCTTTCTATTTAAGGACCATGGTATTAATGTCATAAATGACCGACTAGGCAAATTTAATTATAACGACAAATAGAAGGATAATGTAATTTTTGTCTTTTTCAAAGTAATTAGTGACTAATAATATGCTTTAGTACTAATTAATACTACTATTTGAAATTCTTTTTGGTTTGGAAACAGTTGATTGCAGAGGTTTTAGGCACATACTTCGTGATATTTGCCGGTTGCGGGGCGGTGACGGTGAATCTGGACAAGGAGAAGGCACTGGGGATTGTCGGAATTTCGATAGTGTGGGGATTGGTGGTGATGGTTATGGTTTACTCCGTCGGACATATTTCCGGTGCCCATTTCAACCCTGCTGTCACCATTGCTTTTGCTAGTTGTAAGAGGTTCCCTTTGAGACAGGCAAGTCCTTTTATCTCCAATTGTTCATCTTCCCTTGTATCAATTGTGTCATTATGAACACGAACCCCGTGGTAAAATATAACTCACATGTTACTAGCTTGATTCACGTGATTTACATTTGAAAAGTCATTAGACGGGTTTAATCGTCGAATATGACTGTGTGATGACACATACACAAGGTTTTCGAAAACAATAAAAAAAAATGTATGTACGTAACATTCACATTGAATCCGTTTATGGGACTGAAACAACTACAAAGACCCGCCAACTTTTTCTAGTTAAAGTTTTCAGATAAATTAATAAAAAACGTAACTCACGTGAATCAAATTATAAACATCCAATTTGCATTTTATCCTTAATGTTCCATAAAGGTTTTAATGCTAAATGATTGGATCTTGTCTGGGAAGAAGAAGTCAGAAATGAGCAACCTGAGCTGTTTACATTTGGCACTCACAAGTCTCATTGCAGTCCCACTAAAAGACATGATCTCAAGTATTATTTCAACTTTGTTTTTCTTGTTTTTTTTTTTTTGGTCAATAACATGACTTAAAGGAGTATCCAATGCAACATTTGAGCTAATTACAAAGACCAAAAGTATGGCAAAATCACTCTCACGTACGAATTTGTTTATGTTAGTTTGAAATTAGTTGGGATTTTTATAGTTTCTACGAGGATCGTACATTTTATTTCCTACCTAATCTAACAATTTTTATTTTTCTTTCATCGTCTAGGTACCGGCGTATGTTCTTGCTCAACTCCTTGGATCGATCCTAGCTAGTGGAACTCTCCGTCTCCTATTCGAAGGGAACGAAGTCCAATTTGCAGGAACCCTTCCGAAGGGAACGAACATCCAGTCTTTTGTACTGGAATTCGTTATCACATTCTACCTCATGTTTGTCATCTCCGGTGTTGCCACCGATAATCGTGCCGTTAGTTCGACTACCTTACTTACTCCTTAATTTCCAAAAATATCAAATTTTCAAAAAGAAATGAATCCCTAGAAACTTTGACCCATTTAATGATTGGTGTCACATGTTTCCAAGAGATTAATATTAGTAGTATAACATAGCATTAGAGAAAGAATTAAGATAATTTATTTTAATCTTGACTGTGTTGGCAATGATATGGACTCCTAAAGTAGCTACAACTTCCTGTTGCTTTCATTGGTGATGCAGATTGGAGAACTTGCTGGACTTGCAGTTGGATCAACCATTTTACTTAATGTCATGTTTGCCGGGTATGAATTAATTTCCATTTTCTCTGCAATAAAATACTAAGACTTTGGCTATGTGTCTTAAAAGAGTATATTTTTAAATGAGAGGTCTTATGGATCTTAATTTGTAAGACAAAGCCGCACTCTCAATTTCGGTCCATCAACACATAATAGGTCGGATCAATGAGATCTATATTAAGAAAATAATCTTAACAAGGCATTTTCTAAATTTTTATATTTTTAAAATAGTAACTTTTGTCTCAATGACATTCATACACAGGCTTCAATGCCATTATCCATTTCTCGAGATAAAATTTACTCCCTTCGTCCTAAAATTATTGTTTTTTTTTTATCTGTCCCAAAATAATTGTCTTATTTGAAAGTTTTTTTGAGGACAACACATTTATTATCTCCGTTTAAAGCAAGAGTCCATTATCTATTTGAGGATGTTTCACTTAAAGAGTTCACTTTAAAAAATTATGCTTATAATTTTTATAATCTTTCATCTTTATCCCCACTTGTATTGTAATCATCTTGGTTGTGCTTAAGTGTTTTTAATTATGACCGACTTCAATGACATTAATATATCTCTTAATAACTTTCAAACGTAAACTCTTTGGGTGGAGCGGAAGAATATCATTTTACATTTACTTTATCTTTCTACTTTAGTTTTGAGCCACAGCATGGACATTAAAGGAAACTACATACTAAACTAATATTAATAATCAAGTCAATTGTTTTTCTTAATCCATGTGACGAGTCAAACAAGACAATAATTTTGGATTGGAGGAGTACTATAAATAGATTTTAAGGTGCCCGTAAAGTACTCCCTCCGAGACAAGAATCTACTTTTGACTTTTTGATTAATTTAGTTAAAGATTGACCAATAATTAATAAATTAAGTAATTTTTATAAAGTTATAATTCATAGTATTTTTAAAATAGTTTTTAACTAATGAAATATTATTTTTTAAAATATAAGTAAATCAAGTAAAATTTTAATTTAGTAACATGTTCTTTTAAAAATAAAAAGGAGACGATAAGTGGGTGTACTTGTTTGTTTTGATCATTGGGTTGTCACTTTCGAATTGAGAAAATACTCACTCAACAAGTTTGTTTTCAAATTACATCTAAGTTTCTTGATTTGTTTGGGATGACAGGCCAATTTCAGGGGCATCTATGAACCCAGCAAGGACTTTGGGCCCAGCAATAGTGTCAAATGAATACAGGGAGATATGGGTTTACATATTCGGCCCAATAGCAGGGGCTATAGCAGGGGCCTGGATGTACAATATCATAAGGTTCACAGACAAGCCGTTGCGCGAAATCACCAAGAGTGCCTCTTTCCTCCGATACGCCGGTGGTCGTAACGGCTCTCGCTAGTTGATCATCACGAAATCCGACTGTTTTCAATGTAACTTTATGTTATTAGTCAATGCTATACATACCGAAATCAGAAAAAACGTACCAATTGCGGTCAAATGTGATTCTACAATAATATAGTAAAATTTAGATATAAATTTCGGTATGTATAGTTTGTTGCTTATGTAATAATACTACAGTAAAAGAAGCCAACACGTGTGTAACTGAAAATTTCTCTGCTTGCAATGGAAATGGTTAGTTTTAAGTATTTATAGCATTTAGTTGTTTAATGAAAAATGATTTTTTATTTATTTTTTTACATGTTTTCGGATGTAATTATTTCTAGAAAGAGTGAGTCAGTAAAATATTCAATAACTCAAAGTAAGACCTTTTTTCTCCTCGGGAAACAACTTAATAATATGAGCTATGTAGTCAACTTTCGAAAATGGAACTCCTCTCTTTCCTTTCGTTTCTACTATTAACATTTTCGGAAAGCGGTCAAGCACCAAGGAAAGAGGAGCAACCGCTATCCTCCTCCATTTGTTTCTATGAAAATGGCATCAGCAACGCATTTTCGAGTCAAATTTCTGTGCATTTACCAAACATAAGAAAACAAAGTATTTTTACATGAAAATGACTTCACAAAACGTCTTCCACATGTCTTTTATACTATAATTATAAAAGTAATGCTATGTGCACCTAAAGTGTGCACCAAATGTGCATCAAAATTTCAGTTGTCATCTTTTGATTACTTAAATGATATGTGAGTCATATCCCTTAAAAAATTTCTAACCAACCAAAAGATGTCAACAAGGACTTTTGATACACACTTTAGGTGCACATAACATTACTCTAATTATAACGACTAAAATGAATAGTGACCTTGAAGTCTTGTCACATTTTTTGAAATTGCCTAAATTACCTCTAATCTCAAGTATCACTTATCACTAGCAAAATATCTAAAATAACCTTAAAGAAAAGCATTCATCTTAATAATAACTATCGACAATCTAAGAAATCACCAGCATCAATTTCATTATTCTGATATTAACTACAAATTAAAAATTAAAAATTTAATATATATATATATATATATAATTGTAAACAAATAAAAAAGCATATGCAAACGCATGTGCTTGTGATCACTCGAACGCAAAAAAAATAAATAAATAAAAAATAAAAAATCTTTCTTTTGTAATAGCAACTTGTCATTTTCTTAGCTTTGGATCTATCTTACTACTAATTAGAGATTGTCAAGTAAATGCCAAATTAAGGGAATAAATTGCCGTATCGGGCAAAATTCAGAACTTTAAGATTCATATCTAATATGTAGTTTATTAAAAATAATACTAAGAACAGATAAATGACAAATAAGTTGATCAAAGCTCTTAAGATTAACATATTGATCTAGTGATACGAAACTAACTACAAAAGAGAGAAGTGACAAATATAAAATCAGCAAGAAAGTTCTCGCGGAGGAAGAATATTTCATAGACAAGTTACGTTATATATATATATATGATGGGATCCTCCCAAATATACGCAACACATGTCTTCCACGTCGTCCCTAAGTGGGCCCGGGGCCACGTCGGTGTAAGCTCGACCCCCTAGTCGAGGTCGTCGGCAAACCGTTCTCGACGCGACCTAAGACCCAAGTCGTCACCGAGGACGACCACCCACGACCCACACGCGACCTTGGAGCAGTCGGCCTCATAGCATTAAATGCTCCCGGATGTCGTACCTAATCCAACAGAGCCCATACATTCTCATTAATGGCGCACTTCGGCGTGTGGCGGCGCCCATGATCATCAACCTCCCATTCCCTCAAATCAAGGAAGATATTACTGCTCACCTACTCGACAACGTGCCCATATGGCCATACTTCAAGCATGGACATCTTCCTCCTTTCACGGGTGACACACCAAACACCAAAGCAAGATCGCCATTGGCTATAAATACCAGGAACAGAATGCATTCAAGACTAAGGTAACATTTACTCTCTACAAGACAAAACTCTTCATAGCTCATTTACACACAACCACCATATCACCCGTATTCAATACACGTTGTGTACTCAAGAGAGCCTCACATAAGCCTCTCAACCCCTCTTAACTCCTCATCGATTCTACGCGGAGGGTCATCGGGTCAAACCCCCGACACCCCTAACGGTCTTTGTTTTGGCAAATTGTGTAAGGTCCCATAATCAAACCCCTTCCAAGGAACGCCTTTAGAGAGCCGAGGCATCTTGACTAAGGAAACTTGCTACACAGAGCGACGTGGTCACCTAAAACTATTTCGCGTGATCGGTTTGGTTCCGTTCTTGGGACCTCTTAAAAATCTTCAAAAAACAAAAGAGTAAATGGCCACTTCCAAGCAAACTCCCACCAAACAACCACGCCTCCAACTCCTTCAAGATACTGCGGAGGCAAGTACACCCGCGAGCTACCAATGACCACCGAACAACCCCTAATCCCGTCCTCGAAACACCGCCAAGGTCGCTGGCAAGGACCTTGAAACCGTTCAGACGATAACCAAAAGGAAATGAAACCTAACCGGGAAAGAGAAAGGACTAACAATGGGCAATAAGGGAGAGCTTGCTCGCGAGCAATGTCAACACGGGATCAAGCCTCGCACAGAAGGAACACCCTCCGCTCGAGCAGAGCCAAGGCCCTCACTCAAAAAGAGGGACTTGGCCGAGTTAGAGCACATTCGCAGGGAGAAAGCTTACTCCCGAGAGACAGAGGAGCTAGAAAGAAGCGAGCACGAGCCGGCTGCCGCGTGGTCGCCTCAACGTGACGCCATGGTGAAGGTCGCAGGAAAGCCCCTATCGCGACGCACTAGAGGATCACAGCGGCGACTCGCCACAACCTCGCCCAGGCGCGCAACCGCATTTGAGCGTTCATGAGAGAGTTACGTAAAGTTAGCGTTCATGATAGGATAGCCCGACCGATGAGCGGACTCGACAAAGGGGAGTGTGCACTCGAGAATTTCGTATTCTTCGAGGTCGCATAGTGGAGCAGGAGCCCACCGAGGGAGATCTCAAACCGGGCCAGATCGGACATCGCCCGCGATCTCCCACCCCGAAAAGTGAAACTCCGATCTTCCTCGTTCAAAAGACGAAGAGAGAAGGCAAACCTCCTCGCCTGCAATCGCATAACCGAGAAACCACACTGTATCGTGCTCAACCGGCCGCGAGAGGTTAGACGCCTTGAAACAGCAATCTCTCCATCAAAACCTCGAGACCGCTCGCCCCATTTTGCGTAAGAATCAGAGATACCTCACGACTCCGCCTAAAACTCCCCGCCCTCAAGTCTCGTACGAAGGTAAGACAAACGCTAAAGAGCATGTCTCTAGCTTCGAGGCGAAAATGGGCATTTGCACTAACAAGTTGGATCTATGGTGCAAAGCGTTCCCGAGCACATTTGAAGGAGCCGTGTTAAAGTGGTTCAAGAGTCTGGAGAAAGGGTCGGGCCGCCGATTGGCATGACTTTAAAAAGAAATTTTGAAATTTCATCGCGCCGGGCGACCTTCCCAAAGCCATCCGACCTAGCCAAGTGCAAACAAGGCGAGGACGAGCCCCTCCAGATTACTCGAAAGATTCAAGGGTCGCACCAGCTGCGAATGTCCCCATCAAATGATCATCCTCTGCTTCGGCCTGAATCCAGCCCCGAATGATGACTCCACGAGTTCAATCTCGTACGACTCGTCACTAGTGCAGCCATGTACTCGCCGCACAAAAGATCGGGAAACAAACCGAGATTGAGTCGAAAAAGAACAAAGGAAAAGGCCAGAAGCAAGCCACTCCAAGGAGGTCGGCAAGAAGGAGCCGAGGAAGGAGCAATCCGGATACAAGGGGAAAAGTAGCAAGTTCCACAAGAAGGACGAGCACTTTACCCCTCTCAATGCTACCGAGAGCACATCATGAACGTGCTGCTTCGAGAAAACAAGATCCGAGGCCCTTCCCAATGAAGGAACCAAAGACCCAGAACCCGAATAAGCGTTGCGCTACCACAACGAGATTGGACATAACACCGAGGATCAGAGAGTTGAAAAGAGCGATCCAAAAATTAGTAGACCAGGATCCCTCGAAGGTTTGAACGGAAGGAAGGCGAACAACCACTCGCCAAGAGACCCTCCAAGGGTTGACGTCCCCCAAGCGAGGATGCCGAGGTCCATACAATACTTGAGGATACGAGGAGTATCACTCAACTCAAAAATACCATCCACAACTTGGACAAGACGCTCACCCCACTTCCGCAGAGAGACGAGGAGGGGATAATTTTCTACCCAAGCGAGCTTGCCACCAACCCCGTTGCCAAGGAACAACCTCTAACACTCCGAGTCCGATCGAAGTCGATAAGAAGAGTCTTGATCGACACTCAAGGGAAGAAATGTGATGTTTGATTCCCGCTCGTGGCGCTAGGATTTCAGACGCCATCTTACTCCTCGCGGTATACAACCGGAAGGATTCACGTGCCACAAAGCCAGGGCCAAAGGAATGATCACCCTCCAAGTCACCCTGCGAGCAGAAGACAAGGACCAAGATGTCACTTTCTCGCCATCGACCCGGCGTCCCATACAATGCCATTCTCGGGCTTTCTCGCCCAAATCAAGTTTGACATGGTCTCCTCCCGTACATCAAAGGATAAAATTCCCAACAAAACGTGGAATTGAATGATGAAGAATGATCCCAAGAGCACCCGAACTATCCAAGCTCGTGAGACGTAACGAGGAGAAGAGGAAGGTGATGACAACAACCTCGTGAGGCCACCAAAAAGTGATCCCGCAGAAAGGAAGAACCATGGAAAGAAAGGAAGCCGAGAAAACGGCCGCAGTACTGCTGAAACCAACAAGCTCGCCGCCGAGGCCGAGCTCGCCGGACAGAGCATAGCAATCAAAGCGGGCTAAGAAAAATAGCCCGCAGGAAAGGATGGCACGGACCCCAAAACTTCCGACGATGCCGATTTTGGACCGACGCCCGAGGACCCAAGGCGGTGGTCGCGAAAGTCCGGATAATCGGAACGAAGTCGACATACCGCCTCACGAGAACATTGACGGTGGTTATAAACTTCGATTATCCAGAGCAAAAGATCAAGGTTGGAATGGAGATACCCGAGGACGAGGGAAGAAATAATCGTGTTCCCGCGAGCTAACAAGGACGTGTTCGCATGGAAGGTCGAGGATACGCAGGCATCGACGAAGAGGTTGCCTACACAAATTAAGTGTGGACAAAACCGTCACACTGTTCGCAAGAATACCTCGAGTTTTTCGCCGTAAAAGCAAGCCGCGATAAAGGAAGAGATCGAAAAGCCGCCGCGAGCCGATATCATCAAAGAGATCCTCTACCCGACCTGGATTGCCAATGTTGTGATGGTGAAGAAGACAAGCGGAAAGGGCGAATGTGCGGACTTCACCGATCTCAACAAGGCTTGCCCTAAGGACCTGGTATCCCCTTTCACGAATAGTACCACTGCTGACGCGATTGCAGCCACCGGATCTTAAGCTTCATAGATGCCTACTCGGGTACCATCAAATCGAATGTGGTTAGCCGACAAGAAGCCGACCGCTTCCGAGCCGCAGTGCCCTTTATCGTTACAAGATGATGCCCTTTGGGTTGAAAAATGCAGGAGCCACCT